>BGPR01038456.1:0-14701 GCA_013235015.1 Araneus ventricosus | reverse complement strand
AATAATAATTCCATTAAAACTTAAATAATCGTAGTTTTATCAGGAATCGAAGATTACATATATTTATACACAAGTCGTCTAAGCGATATGCTGGCTTAATGTCTTGTCGGCTAAATTTCCTGACGGCTAACAGCTGTCGGATTAGTGCCAAGAGCCTATTAGTAAGTTTCTGTACCCAATACAATATCCTGCTTAATTCCCGTGGAAAAACGAGATGGCAGTACTCTGTAGGAGCTTTGTAAGATAAATGCGAATTTGTTCTAGACACTCTGTAGGCGTTTTGTAAGCTAAATGTGAATTTGTTCTAGATACTCTGTAGGCGTTTTGTCAGTTAAACGTGAATTTGTTCTGGATACTCTGTAGGAGTTTTGTAAGTTAAATGTGAATTTGTTCTAGATACTCTGCTCTGGCTTTTGTATTTATTGCTTTTGACAAGTGAAGAAAAGAGTAAAAAAATGAGAATTCAGTTTCTATTATAAAGAGAAAAAATAACACTTTTCAGGAAATTACGTCGAATATTTTCTGTAGAATAAAAGCTTCTCGTGCATCATTTCACCTTTACATCTTTCCTACCAGTTTATTTGAAGAAGATAAAACATGGAAGACACCTTTCTGATATCGAAGACGCCATTCTTCTAGACTGGCAAAGGAATATGCATCTTCAATTTCGTAAATAAATCATAATGAATTTTTACCTTTCATTCAATCTCACTACAATCTCTAATCTTCCTATTGAAAACAAATAAGAGTTTTTTGAATAATATTTACAAAGGGAAATGTCGCCAATTTTCTGATGAATATTAAAGTTGATTTACCATCACTTGATGAAAAATTTCAAAATTTTCTTTGTACAACTATTTTAAGTATTATATTTCTTGAAATGACTTTTCATGTGTTGTATGCTCTTCATATTATCTCCCCTTTATCCATGTAATTTCATTGAACCAAATGAAATTCCCTTTCCTAATTGAAATGTAGTTAGAAAAGGGCTTTCTAAACAGTAATAAGTAAATAAGTAAACCCCGATATATATATATACGTATAATAAGAAACAAAATTTTGCTCGCAAATATTCTTGGCGAATTTTCTTTCATATTTTTCAAAATTTTTAATCAAAAATAAATAAGAATAATATCTTGATTTAAAAGATTTTTTGAATTCTCTTAGAGGAACTTTTCTTCCTTAGAGTTACTAGTAATTATCATTAATTAAGGTTCCTTTCTAATTTTTATTCAACATTTTTTTCGAAGCAAAACAGTTTTCAAGAAAATTGGCCGCGAAAGATATTTCATCTCAAAGAGAGGACAAGAGAGGCAAATATTTCCCTAACACCTTATATATGTTACCGGCAATGTATGAAAGCCGGTATTCTATAGAAGGCCGAAAACTGGCCGGCAGTGTATGAAACGATTAACGTTTCACGTATTTCCTATGTATTCTATAGAATGCTAAATGGCAAACCGTCAAAATATGAAATACATCGCCCATTCGATTTTATAAGAAATAAAATTAAGTACACTGTAAAATAAATTTATTTCTTTTATTGATGCAAATGAATGTATGAAAGAAGGTTTATATTTCATTTTGGTTTCTTCAAAAAGAAAGGCATATTTTTTTTTGTAGAACTTTCATTTTTCTTTACATATTTTGAATAAAAATTTTTTAATGAACTCTTTCCTTATTTTTTCAATATAAAATTTGTATTTTTGAGAAATGCACATATTTTAAATAATAGCTTTATCACGAACTATTTTCATACTTTGTCTAAATAGCATTTGTCATTCTATCAAATTCCGAGGTACTTTATACAATGCCTATGGAAAATATATAATGATTCTCATATTTCATACTTAGCCTAAAAATATCCGGCATTCTATAAAATGCCTAGGTATTATTCTATAGGATACCGGCGTTTCATATATATTGCCGGTAATATATAGACTAATATTCCGATTTTCAGGTTTTGTGAATCATATTTTGACATGATGATATTCTCGAATTGTATTCTTGATTTCTGTTTTAATTCAGATAACGGAAGATGACGCCTGAACAGGGAATTCTTTGTCCGAAATTCCCTAACAAATCAGGATGTGATGGGACGATTTAATGACCTGAATTAGTATCTTCTTCGAATCTTTGTAGGAATCCGGAAACAATGCTTAAAACTCTTTATCTAGGCTAGCGTAAAAAAATTCTATAATGAAATGGACATCAAATTCCATTATAGAAGTGTTTAAAAATTTAGAAATGCTTCATTCTCATCCAATTTGGTCATGATTTTTATGGTATATTTTGCTATAAGAGATGCCGTTTAATGCCCTTTTCTATTCCATTTAAATCCAACAATCATTGAAATTTGAGAATTTCTTATCTCTTAAGTCTTTAATGGGAAAAATAGGTTACTTTTTTTATACGAGGCATAGAGTTCCACAGTCAATAAAAAAGTTGGCTATGCATTAGTTTGAAAAATGCTCACTAAATTTTCGAAATTGCTATTCACACTGTATGAGGATAATGTTTAGATTAGTTTGGTTATATTAACGTCCCGTCTCGAAGCTACAAGGGGGCTATTTTGAGACGGACATCGTAATTTTGAACTGCGGTCAGAAGACAATTGAACAGACATCCCCATCTCCAAACTTCCCCACCACACCACCGGGAGGACGTTTAACTCAAGACTTCAGATTTAACAGGCAACTGCGAATCTTCAGCGAAATCTGTTTTTGTGCCTGCGACCCTCTGACCTGAATCGGAGACCTTAGCATTAGGCCAACCAGTGTGAGGATAACGATGGTTAAAAATAAAGAAGCTACTGAAGCGCCAATAGCAAAAACAAATTTCTGAAAAGTTGCGAATATTTCCAGTTGCTTGAAATAGATTTTATATGATTTAAGAATAACTCTTTTTTCTTGCACTTTCGAGACCCTTATTTCGATACTTAATATTTTTTCCGATGCTATTCAAGAATCTAGAATGAGATGTCTTTATTCAAAAATTTAATTTCCTTTCCTTCAGATTACAGATAAATATCAAAGATCTACGGCACACCCCCACTCGTGCGTTTGAGAATTAAATGTCAACTGAAGAAATTCCGTACCATAAAAATGTTCACAGTTCAATGGAAGTGGTATCTGAACATCGATTAGTTTAATTGAATTTGGCTAACATGAAATCAGGAGAAGAAAGAAGCCCCTTCCGTAAAAATAAAAAGATTTAAAGAAAATGAGGAAAAATGATTTACTTACATATATTATCATTTTGAATCATTTTTCTGCAAAACAACACGGAGCATATATGGGCATTTGTGCTACAGGGGCATTTATCAGCGTTTCAAATATAAAATTATATACATTCATGAAAGATTTATTTGTGTTTCCTCAGCTTCAGCTGTGTATACTATTTTAAACTAAATTTACTTGAAGATAATATCCAGTCGCTATAATTAGGAAGAAGCTTCTAGAATTAAATATTAAAACATTGAAATAAATTCGAAATTAAATGATAATGTTTTGAATTGCAATGATGCAGTGGCACGACAGTTGCACCAGTCCATATCCACTGTAGAAAAATGACATGTAATAGCATCAATACCGTCAGTAAAGTAAAGGTTAATTTTCATCCATTTACATTATCATGTTTACCCCTTTGAATATCGTAATAATGTTTTCTTGAAACTTCAATTAGTTCACTTTCTATGCAATATGTGAAAATGCATATTTCAAAAAAACTGTGTCTATTGCGTCACAAAACAAAACGATAACACTAATAAAACAATAAGAGTAAACATTTTTAAAGCGGTTTATGCTTCATTTTCTTTCCTGACAATCAACTTAAGGATTTAAAGAAAGAGAAATCTGCACCTTACTGAATATTCTCTTATTTAGCATTTTACAGCGAAGAACAAGATCTAATTCATTCGAAAGAAGCGGAATAGCACTAAGTTCAGAACTGCAAATTTGTAAATCAAACGCCAGAACGTAAAAATCCAGAAGTAAAAGAAATCCCTTTACTTTATTTTTTAGAACACGCCAAGCGAATCTACACGGCAAAAGTGCAAATGCAAATTGTTCTAGAATACAAGTTTCAGTGTCTCTGAAAAAGAATTCACAAAATCGTCTGCGTCTTTTCTTTCATTTAATTAAACCCAGTATCAGTCAACCGTCGCACGATGCCAACTCGCTTTCTTAATTCTGAGAGAAGAAAATCGAGGCGCAATTTCAGCTTTGCTGACAACTTAGGCAAACTGACAAATCCCTTATTCCCAGCTTCATTTTAAACTTAATCTGCGTCAACGTTGTTTACCCTAAATGTTCTGTGCTGCAGAAAAGCATCACTTCTATGCGAATGCAGAAGTGATCTGGAAGCTACAGTGCAAAATAAAGAAAAGGCGCAAATGCAATCGAATTTTTCTTACGCTTAATACAAAAACATCTCGGTACGAGTTGGAAGGCTTAAACAGGAAGCAATCGAACCGTATAATAGAAAGCGAGTAAATGCGATGTAAGAAAAGCTGTACCACGATTATTTTCACTATCTGTAAAGTAAGAGAAAAGCAAAATGTGACTTTTTTTGAAAACTTTGTTTTTTGCCTAGCCATTAGACTTTCAATTTGAAATAAACAGTTTGAGATTATTGCAATCCAAAGAAAGTCATCCTTTTCTTCGAATGAAAATACAGATGTTTATTTAAATTTAATCATTTAGAATTTCTTAAAATGTTTACAAGAAAATAGTCTTTAGATAAAATATTTTCTCCACATTTTCTGATTCATTTTCTTGTTGAGTCCTAGTTCTTTGTTTTTAATCTTTTCGTGAAAAGTATTCGTTTTATTTTACGCATTTCATATTTTAAAAATACGAAGGATGGTTTTATCAGAAAACAAGGAACTTTTTCTTTCCTAATATATATTTTCGATAATTTTTTATTCTATTTAAGATGATATAATAGTTATAGTAGAAGTGTATTAACAATGATTTTAATTTCTTATAATTGGCGCATTTATTAATAATATGTAAACGGTGAAGAGAAATTCAGTATCCTTGCTCAGAATATTGAAGGGAAATTTCCATTGGTTAAAAGACCATTTCATATCGTTGTGTGCATTTCAGAATGTGAGAAATGACTGATATATACGTCTTGTCTCTCGTTGGCTGCATCCCTCAGTTTCAGGTTCGTAAAATTATGTCTAATATTTGGTACTTCATTCAAATTCTTGATCTATCATAATGTTCGGGATAAAGGACAGTGTTTTTAGCTTTATGCTAGCACTGTTCGCAGAAAACATTATGATTTCTCTAATTTTTTAGCGGTTCGTATAGATTTCACTTATTTACCCCTGATACGCTTTTACCGATAAACTACATTTTTTCCATTTAATTTCAACATTGACTGATTTTCATGACATTGATATATATATGGTAACAATAACAATTTTTTTCATCGTAATTTTAATATGCTTCATCATTGCGACTGAATTATAACATGATGACGATTGAACTGTGTTTAGATAAAGACTGATTTCTTATCCTTCCTTATCACCTCTTTCTAAAACTTTTATTGCTTCATTCATTTCGACATGTTCTGAACTGCATATCTCCAAAATCTGTATTTCCTACGGACATTCATCTTTCGTTAATGTCTTCTTATAGAAAGCACAATAATTCTAATCACAGCAGTATATGTTTCAAATGACTTGTGTTAAAAACTGAAAAAAAAAATGAAAAGATAAACGTTTCATAAACAGCATTGAAAAATAACTCCCCTTTTTCTTCAATTTTATTTCTTTACCTGTAATCCAATTCTACATAAAAATCGGCAAGTTAAAATATTATATATCTTGCTATTATTTTTATAGAAATACAACTTTTATTAAATTTAAACAATATTCAGAGACGAAAGTTAAATTTAAATTAAGTTCTTTGGATATTTCGTTGCTATAGTGATTTTTTAATACTTCTTACGTGTGTAATTTTATTCCCTCATACATTCAGAATTATAAGATGACAAAAAAATCTTAAAATTCATTTTGCGTCATTTTTTAAAATTATTTATTCCACAATTTAAGATACTGATAGCCGAATGTGACCATGAAGGGGACACTTGCTTTAGAATTCATGACACTTATCTGACTTGTATACTTTTGTAAAGTTACTGATTTAATAATTAAATGTGTTTTAGTATCCAGAACTTGGAGAATGTTAATTTTTTCTCCAAGAAAGTATCTGTTAGGCCTAAAACTCTCACTATAACTACTTCAATAAGCTCCAGAAGATTATTTAAAAATGGGATATAGCAAAAGTAAGGAAAACGGATACTATAAGGACACAAAGAAAACCGGCAATAAATAATATGTTTTATGGCCTGCAAATAAACGGAAAGATGTTATAAAACTTTTTACTATTAATTATTTTGTAATTCGATATTATCACTTTGAATGCACTTCTTCCTTGGTCCCTATAAAGTTCCATGCAAATTTTCCAATGTTCGAAGCAGTATTAACGGTTATTTTCGAAGAATGATTTATTTTCCCGTAGATCAAGTAAATTTCTCCTTAAACGTTCATGTCGAGTAGTAAACATACTTGTGTAATATTTTTGGTCGACTGTTTGATTTTCTGGTGCAAAATCCATGTTAAAATCCCTAAGATGTCGAAAAAAGTGTAGAACTTTTAGTTACTTCGAGATAATGATAATGATTATAATAAGATATTTTTTTTACTTTTAGTTAATCGAATAATGCCGTGAACTTTCGTTAGTTCACGGCATTATTCGATTTATTAATCTCTTCTCGATGCTCTTTAACCTTTTTAAACCAGTCAGAAACTTGTGTACAAGGTAAGAATCGTCTACCAACACTTGCTGCAACAGCAATAAGGTTTATCGATCATGATTTCCCAAATTTAAAAGGCAGTATCAAGTTCACACGTTGATCCTTTTGAACACATCGCATTTTTTCTCTCAAAGCGGAATAGGAGGGAAAAAATGCAATTCTTCCTCTTAGTAAAGAAGAAAAAACAGAGAAGAATATTACGAAAAAAATTGATTTAATCTTCCTTGCCAATATTTAATAATTATATCAGTAATTACAATTTATGAGCACATTATGTATTTTCTAAGTTAAAATGTATATCGATCCAAATAGGGAAAAAACAAATATTTCCCAACATTTTATCTTGAATAATTCACTTAAAACTTTTTTAGTTACGTTAATGTCTTAGAATTTTGTAGTTACATAACTTTTGAGATAATTATTTTTTTCGTATCAACGTATTTGGAACAATTAAACTCCTCTTACTCAGAAGAGATTGAAACATTTTTTTTATCTATAAATTATAGAATTTTCACATGTTTTAAAAATACTTCTTTAGTGGGAAACAAATTAATAGGGTTTTTTTTTAATAACTTAAGTTATACGAAAAAATCTATTGATTTCGGTTTTTTTGTGCGAAATTTATAATGAATGAAAATCACAAAATATAAGCTGTCACATACGGCTTTGCTGAAAGAAACCAAATATAAATATCGATAACTAAGAAAAGTGGTGACAGAATATTTATTATAAAGAAATCACTCGATTAACACCGAGAAAGTAAAGTGTTTACAAGACAAATCTTAAAGGGAAAATATAGTAGCTCTTTTTTCATCTTTTATCGTCTATTGAGCGACGAAACAAGGAGTGGCAATATTGACTTTCATCATCAAAAGATGAATAAACATTGAAATTACTTAATTATTGGCGAATAAAAAATCATTGCCGTTTTTCATCCTTTATCATAGCAGCTGTGACACTTTTAGAGCTTATTTATCTCTGTAAAAGAGTTAGGTGACGTAATGAAAGTCAGATTTTACATATTAGCTCGTGGTTATCAAGTTTTATGGAAATGTGTAAACTAGCTGTTAAGAGTGTTTTTTTGAAACTCGAAATGAAATAATAACTTTTAACTGAGAAAGGTTGTTCTTTGATATATTTATTTGTTTCTATACATGCTAATCATTTTAAAATTCAGAAACCCTGTGAGGTTTTGCGCATGCGTCAGACAGAATTGATTCCACCAAAATGGAGAGGGTGAAGTGAAAAATGGGAGGGGAGATGTTTACGTTTAACTTAGCAGTATAGAGAAACATTTTATTTTCATTTCCATAAAGACTAATAAATAATAAGTACGCCTGATAGAACGAAGGCCATGATATAACAAATAACTTCCGAAAGGGGATCTTCTGATTCTCTGACTATCACAACTTTCCGTAGTAAAATAATCCAAAAGTGCAAGTCTCGAGATTTTGAAACGAACAGTTTTGTTATATAAACATAACAGATATAAACAATTTCAGAATATAATACGAATCAAGAAAGGAATGTAAATATTGAATATTGCATTCCCGATATTGTGAAACAGACAAAAAAAACCTTATATATAAATATTTGTGGGTGTAATAATAGATAAGGTGAAAACGAATGTTTGAAACACTATAAATGAGACAAAACATTTGAACAAGAATATAGGAAAAGAATTTAAAAAAAATACTTATCAATTTTTCTTCTCATGAGGTGAATATATTCCATATCAAATTCTAATTAATGACTTAATTACGATCCGTTCTAGAAAATTTTCCAAAAGTTTGTGGGAAACATTTATTTCTTAACTGGGCAATATAATGAAACTACTGAAAAAACAACTTAGGACGAATTTCATTGCATAGAATTGAAATTATTTGAGGATTTAGTGATGGTTCTTTGTTGCTGTCATGGCGGCTCGGTTCTACGGCGTCTAAACATGAAAGAAGGTGGTAATTCATGGCTTACTGAATTACCACTCGCCATATATTTTTGCCATGGATGCTATATTTCAAGGTCGCATTTTATCATTCATATATGTATATCCTTAAGGCAATTGAAAATACCTACAACAACCCATACTAGAAAGAACTATCGTGGCTCTGGAATCAGCGGAATAGATTGTGTTATAATGAAGGATTTGTCACTATAAAATTGAATTTGAAAGTGTTTCCAAAGGAAAAGAAACCTACCAAGCCTATCATGAAACTTAGAAAAGGAACATAGGAATGGTATTTATTCTTTGAGTACACGCCAAGAAAATTAGCACATTTTCATAAAGTGGAAAAATTACAAATAACTGTCCTCAGTTCAGTTGGCAGAAAATTCAATTGATCAATGATAGAAATATTACTTTATTCAAACACAGAGAACCTGACTCTTCTATTAACAATACTTATAATTTGCATGTTTCAAACCAATAGGCATGTGTGTTTCCGTACTTTAAATTCTTTTTCATGAAAAATGAATTAGATTTATAATTTTGTATTCAAATTTGATGTGATAACCCAAGTTTTATATCTTTAATTCACTGAAAACTCCATAATACTTTTTTTTGTTAAAATAAAGTCATGAATTCTGTAATGAATAGTACAATGTATAAAAGTAAAAAAAATTTTCCAGTTTAATATAAAATATTCCCGAATAAATAAAATATTACCGTTTATATAAATTTTTCTCATTTTAAGAAAAGAAAACATCAAAGAAAGTGTTATCTCTACTTTTATGACATGCCTTCACCTCCTTACTCATATTAATAGTGCATAAATGTATAAGAAAGCAAACAGCTAAATTCATTACTTTAAATACTACACTGTATAAAAGTAAAAAAATAATCTGAAGAATGAATGAAAATCTCATTGAATCCCCCACTACGCAGAATTGTGTTTTTTTTTATTCATACCGGAGAATTAATAAAGAATGTTTGTTAAAATTGTCCAAAAATGTTTATTTTTTTTTATAAATAAGCAGGATATTTTCATTTACGATGCATGGTTGTAAAGGAAAATAATAAGCAAGTCCAAGCATAAGGTTAGATACTTAAACTTGAAAGATAATACTGTAGACTCCTAACTGATAGGGCTCCATATTATACGGCGTAGTTAAAAAGTAATTCTCCGTAATAGAATAAGGAGCAAATTTCCAAGAGTTGGGCTGTTTCAAAACCTTAAAACTGGCAGTTTTGATTTTAGGCCTATGTAATCATTATTAACCCATAAACGACTGACGTTGCGTTTTCGCAACTTTACTGAAATGACTTTTTTTTCAATAAAGTGATTTTTTTAAATTAATTTTTGTATTGCATTCGACGAAGCTTTTATGCTTATAGGGGGAAAAACTGCTTCGCTCTCATTGAAACTTTTCAATAATCTTTTTGATTTGACATTTTTTCCCGACTGTTTTCCTTTAAATTTTGAATGGATCTCACAGATGGCAGCAGATATTTGTATTAAATGTAATGTACCCTTACATAACAAATGTTTCAAAGATTTTCATGTATCCAAAAAGTAATTTGTTTTGCCTGACGTTGCGTTTTCGCAATATTTTGTATCTTCTATAAAAATAAATATTTTTTCGCCTGTTATTTTTTCTTAATTAGACTCTAATACGTCTAAAAACAATTTTTGTCCATTTCCTTCAAACAAATTTGGACAGTAGAGATATATGTGAAATAATTTTCGAAAGAATTCAGCCTGCAATTTTACGTTAATGTTTTTTGCTCATTTTAAAAGTTTATTTATTTATACTATACAGCATGGTGAGATTTTATGTTTCCTTAAATTAAGTTAGATATTATAAATTTTTCTGAAAACGTATTTTTGGTTATCCTTTTATTGTAGTAAATTTAAATAATTTCAATATAGTATATTAAAAACATTTATACGGTACTGGAATACCCAATGACAGTAGAGAAGAATAGTAAGATTACAGGTGGTTTATAGGAGTAACAAGTTTGTATTCCAATTATTTGAATAGCGAGGAAAGTACTTTCATAAATCTTTTTTAATATGCACGTTTTTGAACGATGTTTATAAATTTTCCTGAACCTAAAAGTTACATGGATGATACCTTCACTTATATTTTAACGGATACGAATGCATTTATCATTATTTCATTAAAATTGTCACGTAAATTACACAAATAACTCAGATTTACCAGAAAGGAACTGACGTAGAGTTAACAGTTGATACATAATTTATTATTTATTTGTTTCTCGATAACATAATTTTTTCTGAATTTTAAACGTTCCAAAATATTTAAACCACTTGAAAAAATGTTGCTAATAGAATATTTGTTATCGAAGGCATTTAATTAATTCCACATGCATATTTTATTATTTATCTGCGAAAAATAAATTCCACTTTTTAATAAATTAATTATTGCATTATTAATCTTCTTGTTGTGATGACCTCATCTATAAACTGCGCCTCAAAAAAATCTCTAACAAAACTAATGAGACGATGAAATTGACGTCCCAGTAAAGTGAAAAGCATTGGGAATTATAAAAGCGAGAAGAACTGAAGAGCTGGCAAGTAGAAAAAAGATTAAAAAAGGATTATTCATAAGGACACGAAGAAAATAATGAAAGATATTTTTTGTCCCGTTATTTTCGTAGAAAATTAAGAATCGAGAAAGCGACAGAATTCTGAAATGCGAATAGAAGAAATTTTATACAGGTGAAAGGCGATTATTTAAGTTTAAATTTGTCATTCATTTGAGTTATATCCTTGTGAAGGATTATAAATAATTTCTGTACTGTTAAAATGTGTTTGATCTGTGTATTTCACAAATTTACCTTTACATTCTATAAGAAAATAATCTTTAAATATCCTTTAACTCTTTATTCCCGAGGCAAGTTTTTCTTCCAGCACCTTTAAAGCCGAGAGGTTTTGGGAGGATACGACATGAATTGGACTCTCCCAACCTCGGTGGTCATTTATCCTCCCCCCTATTCCCTCCTTGTAACGTTCCCTTAAGGCTCACTGAAATGAGCTGTGCTGGACAAGGATAATTCGACCTCTTACCTCGCTTATCTCCTAAGCGATCGCAGAACCTCACCTCCCCTCAAAAGAAGCCAACCGCCTCAGACCGGCCTTCGTCGCTGTTAAGGGAACATTTCTAAACCACCCCGGACCGCCTCGTTGGATGTGAGAGGGTTAAAGACAAGACAATTGTGGAGAAAGTATTCTCCTGTTCCTGCCGCTGTTTTGAACAGAGCATCTTAATTTTGAACTTTAGTCTGACAAGTTGAACTCATGCGGGGAGGAAGTCGACACAAATACAAGATATGTGATTATATGACGCCATTGACATATTTACTGCTGACTGTGACGTTTCTGTCTCTTAGAATAATTACAATAGATTTTAGAAAAATATATCTATTTCCCAGGTAACACAACATGTGACCCGATATTGTACAATATTTTTCGATATTATATAATATTATAAGATATTGTACAATATTTTTCGATATTATATAATATTATATGATATTGTACAATATTGTTCGATATTAAATAATATGATATGATATTGCACAACATTGTTCGATATTATATAATATTATATGATATTGTACAATATTGTTCGATATGAAATAATATTATATGATATTGTGCAATATTGTTTGATATTATATAATATATGATACTGTACAATATTATACAATATTGCTAATATTGTTCAATATCGTACGATGCTGTAAAATATCTTTGCGCTACTGGGGTTGGGCGTAGACAGACAGCATGCGTGAAAAGCAATATAGTGCAGTTCATCACACTGAGAAGCCAGAGCTATTAAAAAACAGCCGACCACTAACGGGCCACGCGTATCATCCTTCTTCCGAGAACGAATACTCCAACTATCTCGTGTTTACAAAATGCAACTCTGCGCTAGGAAGGAATTGCGACAAGCGTTCTCACCACCGTCGCCAACGGTAGTGAAACATTACATTTACTATATGCACTTATGCATATGCCAACTCTGCGTTGCGTTGACACGTATACCCACACACGCTGAACATTTTTGGCAGTTTTGTGTAACAACGTACCGATCATCCAATCTTGAAATAGAGACACTGGCAATTATTCACCAGCCAAACGTCCAGCTGGAAATTTTGTTTATAGCTTAACAAGAGGGAAAATGCATCATCCTGTATTAAGGCTCTATAAACGCAAAAGTTCCTCCTTCTGATTTGCTCATTTTTTTTTTGTTGAGGATTCTGGTTTCTCCAATCGTCAACTCCTATTGGTTTCCTAGTATACTAACAGAGCACTTTTCCATTTTCAATAGTGAAGCCACCAACAGAGAATTATCTTTAAGAATATACGCAGTGGCATGACTACAAATTGCTCAATATATTCGATATTCTTCGGCAATTATTACCATTATGATCATGTGTGTACCCCATTTTTCAACTAAAAATTAATAAAAATATTTTCTTATCATTCGCGAAGGTATCTGAGCGAAATAATACCGAAATATAATAAAAAAAATTTTTGAGAAAAATCCAGCTAACGTCTTCAAACATCTCAACGCTTTCTGACTAGTTTCCTTTTTAAACCATTTCAAGGGTTTTTTTCGTATTGTAAACTTGTGGGAAATATTCTTTTTATATAACTTGAATCTTTTTTCACAATTTAAATAATTATTTGATTTAATATGAGAATTCCCGAAGATTTCTATTATCGAAATGGTTGTAATTCCCTGAATAGTATATTAACAATCTAATTCTTCACAATAGAATGCTGAAGAAAATGTTTTTCAGAATTTGAACAACTAAATACTTTCTTCTGTCAATTTAACTCATACATCTCTTCAAGACAACCTTTAAATGAAAACTCTAACATTAACTCAATAAATTTTAAGACAAGCAATCGTGAATGAAAAAAAAATGAACAAAAACCCACATTATTAACATTTATTATGCAAAGATTGCTTCAATTGTGAAATATCTGTAAAACAAAATTCCAAATAAATATCTGGGACTGAATCTGAAAATGTGAATGTTTAATTAACCCATTAACATTCTTGTTTTTTTCTGTTTTGGAAATGCGTTATCATTTTAATTCAATTGAGAACAGTTGTTATGTTTATGAGACAATTGTATTGTGTATGGATTCCGAGTAATTCTTGGATCAAATTATAACGTCTATGAGTGCCTTTATTTTTTGCTTATTAGGTTAAAATTGCGATTTTTCATAACACATTCGCCGTACAATCCAAACAGTTAAATGGTTAATTGGTTTTCTCATAAAATATAAGTATTCTTTTAAAACATCTGCAGGAAATACTTTCCGATTTCCTTGTAAAATCGTTTTGCCTTATATTAAAACCTGTTGAAAATTAAAAGCGATTATATATCGAAAGATACTTAAAACACACACTAAAACAAAGATTTCGATAAAAATCAGCTCTCTTATGTTGACTAGGTCTGAACGACATTTAGAGTTTTGTTGCAGAACACAATTTCTTTCTTTATTCTTTGATTTAGAAACCGTTAACCAGAAATGCTGACGAAGTAGAAGTTTTCTTGAAAAACAAGAAACTAGCAACGCCCTTAGCGAAAGTTGACTGTTCTAGAGCGACACGAAGTCATAAAAAAAGTCGTTTGGTTCTTCGCAGTGCTAGCGACTGAGCCACAAGATCGTAACCTTTCTTCTTTTCCACTTTTGATGTCGCTTCTTCGCTGTTTTTTGTTTCTTCGTCTTCATTTTTCGCTTGTTTCTAGCGAGAACTTGCGAAACTCGTCTCTTTCGTTCTTTTGTTCTTTCTTACAGTTTTACGATCGTTTTGTTTGAAATGTTTTCGCATTACAAGTGAGTTGTTTTTTATGTGACAAAATCTATTACTATTCATATGCTTTCAG
>BGPR01038454.1:0-14702 GCA_013235015.1 Araneus ventricosus | reverse complement strand
CCTTTTCGTTCAGTTGTATTGCTCCTTCGAGTCTTGGCACTCCGGTTTTTACCCACTTTCTCCTATTAAATATCTTTAGAAGCCCAATCCTTCTGCTATCTATTGGCGCCGTCATTGAAGAGATGAACCGGCGAAAATAAGATACCAGGAGAATCCAGGAACTACCTCAGATTTAGGAAATAGACAGATGAGGAAGAATTGAGAAATGAAACCAGCAGAATTGGTCTCTAAACTTTCTCGTATACTTCAAAAGGTGTTGTTGTCCCTCCCGCGTGGATAAAAAAAAATTCGAACATACATTAGCCAGAATCCAGCCGGCTATCAAAAGGTTTTTTTCATTTGTAGATTATAGTGTTTGTAAAATATTTAGGTAAAGAATCCAATTTGAGATGCGTCCGATTTCCCTCCTTGCCGGCTCAAGGACAAAGTGATTGCCAGTACGCGTGCGCATGGAAATCAGTTAAGAGTGGATATGCAATTTGAACACCTTTTTAACGTTGAGATGAAAATTGGGCTGAATCTATAATTAATGTTAGCATCCGTAATACTGTGGTTTTATTTATCTAGTAGGGCTTTGAAGGATATTATTTTTACCAAGTATGCTTTATTATACAGACCGACAAAAGACCGTCAACCTTCGACTAGTTTGGCCCAACATTTGAAACGAACCTACATTCATGACGATAAAACTTTGTACCAATTTTATCCGTCAACTATTCAGAGTTTTTGAGTTTTAGTGTTCGACGTGGCGGACATACAGACAGACAACTTCCATGAGCGGATTTTGTCATCAAAATATGTGACAGAAACCTACAAATTATGTTTAAAGACCACATACCCAAATTTCATCCCCGTAGCTCTAACAGTTTCAGAGATATCGTGTTCTGTAAGACAGACAGACATGAGATTCCAAAATTGTGTTTTCGGAATTCTGACTTGTGGAGATTCATTAAAATCTCGAGTTCAATTTTTTGACAGTACAATATTCCCTTTCTCTTTTGTATACTTCATGCCATGAGAAAATGATAAAAATACTATGTTATTAGCCGAAGGAACGAAAATTGGGTCTGTTTGCTCCC
Organism: Araneus ventricosus; assembly: GCA_013235015.1. Lineage (NCBI taxonomy): Eukaryota > Metazoa > Arthropoda > Arachnida > Araneae > Araneidae > Araneus > Araneus ventricosus. Next base: position 13,623 of record BGPR01038454.1, on the reverse strand, counting down.
AGAGACATAAAGAAATTTCAACCCCTCACCGACCATTTTATAACCCTGTTTCATATGGGTTGGGCTATGATGCTGAAAGGGTACAGGAGAAAAAGTAAGTAGTATTACCTTTTCAATGGGGTGTCTATACATAGTGTATTTAATATTTCAGAATTATATTAACTAGAAAAATCTAGGACCACCCCTCCTGCCTTAGCATCTGGGATTCTGAATGAAAATAGTAGCCAAATTTACGACAACTCAGTACTGAGACCAGGAGAGTCTTGAAGCCCTGGTCCAGAAGGAAGTAAATACTGTCACTGGTGGAGGGACACAGATCCCCACCATTACTATACCTAAAGCCTGAATGCGTCTCAAATTTGTGTTCAGGGCTTTAAATAGTAATGATCATAATAGGTTACCCTGTCACTTGTGACACAGAAAAGAAATTCGCTTGGGAATTCGTACTGCAAGAGCTAGTAGGCGAGAAATTGGCTTTACAGTAGTGTTTCTTAAACATCGATAATTTGCTATAGAGAGCTTTAAAACTATCGATAGTTTTCTCCCCGGCGATACTATCGATGGGTGCTTTTTCAGTCAAATAGTTTGAGAACATCGATAGTTCCTGTCGATAGTCTTTCTGCTATCGACGGTATCATAAATAGTTTAAAACTATTGACTGAAAATGCGCCTATCGATAGTATTGCGAGCTTTCTTGCCGCGATAGTTCAGAAAATCGATGTTATCGATTGTTTCAGTCTATAGCTTTGATACTATCAAACTGGGCTGTACCTATCGATAATATTGCCCGGGAGAAAACTATTGATAGTTTTGAGAAAGTCGATATATCGATTGTTTCAGTCAGTATTTTTGATACTAACATCGACAGTATCGATAGTTCAGTCATGTAATTTTGAAACTATCGAAAACTGCTCCTTTCGATAGCATTGCTAATTTTACGTATTCAGGGTTTTTTAACTTCTTCTACGGGGACGCGAGTTTCTGCATACTTATCCGGCAACAACTCATATCCAGTACTCGCGGTACGCCTCAGTGGAGCAAAATTATATTAAGAGAAAGATGCTTCCTTCCCAAACATTTTCTGGGCTTGCACAACAAACAGACATTTGTTTTACCTGAAACCTAATTACAATCACCAACTTTAAAACAACTTTCTCTCGTTCACAGCATCAGATCCTAAAACAGATTTTTCTCTCGTTGCCAGGCAGCGTTCACAAAACAAAGAACACAATGGAGCTGCAGCTACATTTCCACCTCACTTTCAAATACGCGCATCACAAACGGCATTTTTTGAGGTTTATTAATTTCTCTTTAAAGTAGATAATATTTTTATGACGTCGTTATACTTCAAATACCTTAGCCTATTCATTAAAACTTAGAATGGATATTAGTGTAATGAAATGGTTTTTTATTATTTACAAATATCACAGCCCTTCCAAAAATACTTTAATTAGCAAATTTTTTAAATTACAGTTTTTTAAATTTTCTCTTATTTTTTCTTCTTATCTCTGTGGATGAGTTTTATATTTGTTTATTTTGTGTTCACAGAACCTCCGTACCCAGAATTCACTTCCGTATTTCGGTAACCCTCCGATTTCAACGATCGCGAATTCCATTTGGATACTATAAGAAATTTAACTGCCAATGATTATCTAAGTCATTTGGTTAAAAATATAACAGCCAAACAAGCCTTAGAAGTCCCCAAAAAGAGCAATAGCGAACAATTATGGTAGCTTTTCCACAAAATGAGGTTCTTAATTTAAGTAAACATTGAGAGGCAACGCAATAGGTATATCAAATTTAATTTTATAAAAGTATCTTTAAGCCATAACATTGAAAAAATTATTTTTAAACATTAATTAGCATCTTCAAAAAGCGTGTTAAAATTTTGAAAATTCCCACTGACGAAGCGTTACACCGGAAGTCGGTAGGTATAGCAGAAGTTCTACATTACCCCAAATAAACAAAACAGAACAGAACTCGTCCATATCACTTTTTTTTTAAGTTAGCGGATTGCATCCTGCATACTGGGACGGAGGATTGCAATGGGTGAGCTGTACATCCGTTGATCCATATCCGATGAAGCATGCGACAAGCCATAAACTTTTTAGACACCTGCGCAGCGGTTATCTGACAGGAGTTCTTTCCAGAGAGCCGTAATGAGTCGTGAACGAACGGTACGGAATACACAAGAGAATAAAAATAAAAGGTAGACACGCAGACTTAATTCTGAAAATGATTTTTTCTTTCCCTAACAGGTCAAAGCGTCAAAATTCATTAAAATTTCATGATCAAACTTTTACAATACTTTGTGAAACTTCGCATGGGAGAAAATAAAAATGTTATAAAACTACAGAATCTCGTATGCTTCCAAAATTGATATCTGTTGATTAATTGGGAAATGATTCAAGTACCTGACTTAGCTGGATAAAATATGTTAGCTTATTCTATTTTACTCATTATTTGAAGTTCATTGATTGGCCCGAAACACCTCGCATGTTAAGTCAATTTGGTAAAGAGAGAAACAACAGGTGTGTAACTGATATTCAGTTACACACCTGTTGAAACAGACAGCCAAGTAAGCATTTTTTGCATTCTTTCAAATTTCAGGCCTTTCTCTCATGGTAATAAGTTATTTGAAACTATGCATTGAACACGTTTTCCAGCTTCTGCTACAACCCAACGACACTTTCAAATTTTACTTTCACACATTTAGACAATTTTCCCCAAGTTTAGAACATGTTATTCTCGTCGTTTTTCATAACTACTGCAATTTTAGGTAAGTTGAACATATTGGAGTTTATTGAAAATAGATAACTAAAATAGATAAAATGTAAATGGAAAACTAAAATAGATAAATAGAAATAGAAAACTAAAATAGATTTTTGTAATTTTTAAACCTTTCAATAAATTGAAATAATGAAAACGAAAATTATTTTTGAGAGCATTTTTTTTGTACAGTCCTGTCATTTTTAATCATACTGAAAAATTAAATACCATGCGATTTTACACTTTTTTATTTAAGATTTAAATATGCTTTTCTGACTATTTTTCATAGCCTCTCGATTGTTGTTGTAAGTACGATCTTTTTTTGTAATAAAAACTCAATGTTGTCACTAAAGTCAAAGTAAAGTATCTCAATTTTGTGATTTATCGATTAAACATAAAGACATGTGTTTTCAGTTTATTATAATTAGCAATTCGTGGCTTAAACGAAATAACTAGACTCGTGTAATTTTGAAACTTTTTAGGAAACTGAAGCCCTACATAACAAAATTATTTTTTACTGCTGTTTGAAATAAGCTTTGATATTTTAAGTCGTACAGAAAAATTAGTTTGTCTATAAATATATATCTGAAATTATTTTTAATGAGAAAAGAATGCGTCAAGTGAAAATAATGAGTATATTATATTCACTCTTCTCTGCTAATTATGAAAATTAATGTAATAACAAGTTGCTTTAGAATATTTTTGTTAAATTAATGAAAATAATATTAATTTCAGTTCGTTCTGATGTGATTATTCATTTTTCATTTTGTTTTTTGTACTTTTTTCAAAAAGAACAAATAAAAAGTTTTACGAATCTCAGATTTATAGCTTACTTTCAAAAGCTCTAATAAAAAGGCATAGCTTTTCTGTCATTTTTCCCCTTCTTTATTGACAATAAAAAAATGTTAGCACGGTGTCCAAATTATAAACTCAAAAAATGTGATATCTGGAATAATAAGTTATTTATGTTAATGAAATTTTGTAACAATTTTGACATCAAAGATAGTCTCAGAGAAGTATCTTGCCATTACCTCCCTGCGGCTCCATGTATTTAGCGTCCCATATCGATCCTATGTAGATTTCATGTCTCTTGGGATGATGTACCTCGAGTTTGAAATTAGTTCCATAACCTGGATATCACCATTTAAAGTTCTACTTGCCATCAGAAAACATCCACTTTTGGCTGGCCAGCTTCAAGCCTACCAATGTCTTGCTATCCCAACCCGTTGTCTAAACAAACTTCAATAGATCAGTCATTTTATTTTTCTTGGAAGAAACCCATTTCTGAGCATGAAATTCGCGTATTAAGAAAACTGACACTTAAATTTTTTTTTCTTCAATTTTTAACCGTTTAACAGGCACTGGATGCTTAGGTCACATTTATCATATCGTAAAAGACGACATCAATTTTTAAAACACTGGTAGTGGCTATTTTAAAGAATTGCTAAAAAATCTCCTTGTGACTTATTTTGAACCAGTGTATTTATACCGGGTGGCCCAGCGGGTAATGTTTGAAAAACAATCTAATAGATGGCACTAGCTGTGACCAAGCGAGACCAAACTTGGTGCGCATGATCATTAGAGCGGGCAATTGTATAGGTGTGTGTTTCGTTAACGAGCTGTGAGTTTGTGTCGTTCTTTTGTGATTGTCACAAGCGAAAATGAATAAATATTCGACAGATATTCGAGTGTTTAATGTGCTCGAAATGACCAAATGCCATGAAAATGTTAAGGCAATGCAACAAGTAGGGCAAGAGGAGTTTCACAACAAGAACTGGCCGGACAAAAGGACCATAAGAAGGTAAATGAATTTTTCACAATGCTTCGTTTTGTTTTTCCCCTCCACATTTGTCATCAAAAATGCGTTTCAATCCTCTTCTTTAGGCTGTATGACAAGTTCAAACCCAGATAGCAAAGAAAGCTTGTCAAAAGGTTTGTCGTCGGCAAGGGTTGTCACAAAGGTTTCCATGACAAGGGTTGAATCTTTCGGCAAGGCAGCGGAAAGGTTCGCTAGTCAACAAGAAGCAAGATTTTCTGTAAGGTTTTCAGTAAGATTTCCCCAAGCTTTTATTACAAGCTTGTTTCAGGTCTTTCAAAAGGCTGTTAAGAGCCCTCCTTCGGCGGGCAAAATTGAATCCCCTTTCCCCCTCCGAAGCCGTACTCCTGTAGAGGGGTCCAACCCCCTTTATTATATATATCCCCCTTCTTCTAACATCATCATTGGCCAAACTTAGAGTTATCTCGAATGTCAATTAATTTTTAATTGTACGATTTCGTTGTAGATTGTGACAAATCTGCACTTCCTCCGAGCCGAGGATCGAATCCGCGTTCATAGAGTTGGAAGGCAAGTGCACTAACCCCTATACCGATCGGGCCTACACACAATGGGACAGGTGGTTCATAAAACGCTTCCCTACGTCAATTTTGTGGGAATGGTTTCCGAAACGGTTGCGCGGAAATGCTTTCGCAGACAGCCTATGGAAAGTGAAATTGCAACCTTTCCGCAACCTTCTTTGCTATCTGGGAAAGCACTGGATCAGTGTAAGACGATAAAAAAAGCAATGGCCACAGCCACTGCTTCTGTGGCCACAGACGAAGCAAAAGAGCGAGTCGACGATTTTTTTTGCAGCTAATCCGATCTCACGGAGAGCAGCAAATTAATTGCTTACTATATAATTTCAATATATGTCATTAAAATCGTTTCATCACTCACTCTTATTTGTTTTAAAATTACGATTCATTTCAAACATTACCTTCTGGACCACCATGTACACTGAATGTATTGTATTACTGGAGTTTTTTTATTAATGTGTGCGAACACCTCAGCTTTTTCACCAGGTTATTCGTCTTCCTGTTCTGAAAATGAAATCGACACTGATTGCGTCAATCCATGCAACACGTGCGAGCAGAAAGGCCGGTGCGACCCACCTCCCGCCTGCCAACAGGGCTGCGATTGCAAACCCGGATACTTCCGAGACGAAAATAGATACTGCGTGCCGGAGCAACAATGTCTGGGTGAGTTTAAACTTTGTTCAAAAATGAATTATTCATAATAGCAAATTGAAATGCCATGCTAATGCAGGCATCCTATAATAATAAAAAATGCGTCATTATTCTTTTAATGTTTCTACTAGCCGCCTTCGGCGACCAGCTTGGTCGCCGGGAATATGATTGCAATTGACTCTTGCATCATTTTATATTCATGGTTCTCTTAACACGGCTACCCAGTACACTACTTTATTATAAATAATTAAAGTATTTATAAAATTTTACTCTCAATCTCTCCTTTGCACTGCTAGTTACTCTGATACTCATTACATACCCTCTTTCATTTTTATTGGCTCACCTGCATTTTTCTGAACTAAATGATGAAAATAAAAAAATGAAAATAAATAAAAATAATAAAACATCAAAAAATTGATAATAAAAATGCATAAAAACGTCAAAAAATGTTATATAAAAAAATCAAAAATCAAACAAAAAATAATAAAAAAAACCTAAAAAATCTTTAGGAAAAAAATTTACAAAAAAAATTTCAAATCTTTTGTTAGTGTTTCCCTCACCAGATGGAGATACGTGCACGCATCTATTTGCCTTGTTTACATTGTAACACACGCTTGTTAAAGCGCGTCACTCCTTTGTATTCAAATAGGTTATAAGAGGTAAGATTTTAATCCCTTCTTTGTACACTTTGTTCTGGAGATTGTCTTCAATTTCTTCATTGTGGGTAAATGTTTTTTCTTTCCAATACATTCCGGTATAGGTTCAGGCCAAGAGAGGATATTAAATTCGGACCTTAAAGTCTTTTTCCTCTACAGAAAACCTATTCCACTTTTGAATCTGCAGGAATGTCTGGCCTCTGATGAAGTCATTCACCAGATTCTTACTTCTTGTCGTTGTCTACTATTATTTTTTACCCTTCCACCTTTTTATTCCCCTTTTTTCAATATTTTTATTTATTTTTGTTCTCTTAACAACGTGATTTTAAACTTCAGATTGTGGTAGGTATTTAACGCATGTTCTGCTAGGGACCTTCGACCTCTTCTGTTCATTGTTGACTTAAATGTTCCTAATGAAGTCAAATAACTGACCATGTCATGTAACCTCTAATTCCATACTGTCGGCACTATTTTCACTTTCTTATTCCTCTTGTCAAATATGCATTTGATTTCGACACTAAAATGACGCAGCACATTTTATGGCCAGCGGCATGTAAGGTGGATTAAAACATGCTTAGAAAAGAATAAAAACAAAGCAACGATAATCATTCAGCTTAATGGATGTATTTCTTAATGTAAGCAAAGTAATATCTTGGAGAGCTTGATTTACAGATTTCACAAAAATTTTGATGAAATAAAATATGAAGGCAAAATGTATTAGGATATTATCTGAGATTACAACAATGAAAGAGAAATATATAATTAAATATTTGTTTAAACAATGAAAACGATTTGAGTTGCGTTGCAACAATGAAAAGTATTGTTGTAAATTATGCCAAAAAATATTTTTTTAAATTTATTAAAATTCGAGAAAATATTGCACGGCAACTTAACTGAAATTACTGGAAAGATAATTTTTTACACTTTCAGATGGTGTAAAAATGATTTTTGTGCTGTAATATGTTCGGAAGTTATTAAGGAAACGTGTCAAAATTTCGCTTAATATTTAATTATTTAAAATTTCAAAAAAAATTCTCCTATGTGCACATTCTCACCCTCCGAAGCATGTTTGTGCCAAATTTCGTAGCTCCAGGTCCAGCGGTCTGACCTGTAGAGCGCCAGCACACAGACAGACAGACACACATTTTCCTTTATTATTAGTTGAGATTATAAAAGGAAATATTTATTGAATGAAAGAAATCTCCGTTAAATGCTTCAAGAAACAATGGCATGTTGAGTTTTCCATAACTTTAACAAATACTTTAACTCTCACCTATTTGAATTTTATATTAATTTCATCATTTCCAAATGTTATTTTTAACGTAGGACTGCATTCCTCCCATTGGGGTCAGCAAAGAATTTGATTCACGCGCCAAAACGCCACAAAAAACGTTGTATTGGAGATCCTCTTTATCCCGGTAACTACGTATGTGAAAAACATAAATAATGTCTTATTTTAGAGAAAACGGGTAACAACAGAAGTTACAAAAAAATTTGAAGAGTCACGCGAGTAAAGTAGTCCTACGCCTTTAACATCAGTGGCTGTTTGAAAAAGACAGCCTCCCGTCATTTTTTTAATATGAGATACTACTAACCTTGAAAGAAAAATTGGCAGTTAAACATAATTTTGAAGGGGACAATGCTAATTTATTTAAACTCGTGTATTAAACAAATGAAATTGTTTAAAGGTTTCCAACAGCACATGGAAAGTTCATATTATATAGGTGTCACCCGAAACTGTTATCCTCGTTTATAGAAGATTTTTCTGAGAATCTCAGTGTCTTGGCATATGAGGAAGCCAGCGACAAATTTCAAACAAGAATGGCTGAAAAGAGTCTCCAATAATCTCGTCTCCAGACGAAAAATTTGTAGGATAGTGAAATTCATCAGTGGACACAGATATCTCTTCCGAACCCCTAACCTTCAACTTTCCAACAAGCTCAACCAATAAAGTCCAAAAGGCCAACCCCCCCCCACACACACACACACTCCAAAAAAGGAAAAAAACAACATCTAAAGAAAAGAACACTCATACGAAATAGTAGAGTAATAGTGCAAATTGTGTGCTGTACTTAGTGTAAATATCTGTGCTTTTTTTTTGTCTTAAATAAAATTCTCTTTTCTTACCCATCAAACCGTTCAGTGACCGGATTGGTTACGTGTACGAGGGTAAGAGACGGCGCGTGGCTTTCTGTTCTGTATTACTATACGTTTACCAAGGACAAGAACCAATTTCTATTTTAAATATAGTTTCCTGTGGAAAAAATTAGTACAGATCAATTTTAGTCAAAGAAATAATGAAGATCAGTAAAAAAAATCCCGTAGTTTTTGCATGTTGGCCAGGGAAATTATTATACGGATTTTTCTATTGACTAAGTGGAATCTATTATGGAGACGGTACTAATAATGCAAATGTAAAGGTACAAGTCGCAGTTGATTATCTACAAGTTATAGGACTGGTGAGTGAAACATCCATGATGGAGTCATTCCCCTATTATCAGTCAGAAATATAACTTTCTGCAGTTTTTAATCCCGATGTTTCTCTTTGGGTAAGTATGAAAGAAATAAATTCAGTAATTTCATTGAAATTTAAATTTTGAGTTGTTTCTAAAATCCTCAGTACCAAATAAATACGTTGAGCCTATATACGTTAGTTGACAAATTCATAACTGAATAATTTGAGAAATATTAATTGCAAGGTACTAGTTTTATGACAAATTAGTAGTACTGCATCCTAAGTTTGCGGGTAGTTACCCCTAGTTCTTACTAGTGTTCTCAATGTGATCTTCTTTCTGTGTTCTCGTAAAGATAATATACAACAGACATGAAAAAGCAAAATACTGTGGTAAACCTGGAGTTTACGGTACGCACCTGTTTCTCGCCAATTCTTCTTGGCGCAATTGCATGTGCCGTCGCCAAATACTGTTTTAGATGTGCAGTACGCTTTTTATTGCTCTCTTGCGCATGCATCACCTGAAACCGAGAGATTGAGAACGCAATGCCTGCGGCATTTCAAGTGTGTACCGGGCAAATTTTTTAACTTAAAAAAACATCAGCGGCTTCGCTTTCAGCATAGCGGAATAACCGTAGCTTCGCTTATTCATTGAGAAACGAAACATACAGAATAACATACACGATACTGAACCGATATTCCATCCGAAGAATTCCAAACGAAGTTCTATTCAAATTCGAATTTATCGCTCAATTTCATCGAAGAGTTGAACAAAACAGTCCAATCGAAACGTGGCGCAATACAGCCTGATAAGCAAAACACCGATGAAAGGATCAATTTGTGCGCATGCGCGCTTGTCACTCGTTAAAAACATCTAGACGCAACCAAAACAAATGTTCTCTCATCGCCGTTCTTGGCGGCAAAGATTTGGCGATCCTAAGAGGAACGAAGTAGGCGGTCACCGTAAACTCCAGATTAACCAAAACGGTTTGCGATTTCATAAAACTCAGTAAAAAAGTTCCCCGAGAAGGGACACTTTTTCACTACACTTGGTTTGTTCGTCGGTAAAATGCTCACAAACATATGGCAAGAATCGGTATAAAGATGGAACATTTTCAGAGTAAAGAAAGACAATCATGTCAAACAGTTCTAAAAAAGATAAACTTCGTGAGTTTCACTATCTTATAATCATGCGTATTCTCGTGTTTAGCTCCATAACTAATCGTTCTGTGAAGAGTAGACCTCGCTTCCAAAAAATCCCCTAATATCTGCTGCATGTTTAGACTTTCTTTTTTTTCCGAATGCGAATTATTTACGCAAGTCTCTGCTTTTAACAGTAACAACAAAATTACAATTAAATGTCTGCTTTTATCGGTATTAAGAAAATTGCAATTAAATGTCATTTGTTATCAATATTTTTGAAGGCATTATGAATGGAATTCCGTTTAGCTAGAATGGTAGGAAAAAGCTGAACGTTACATGAAATGGAAGCATTAAAACAGCAGCCATCTTGAAACGAAATCAAAAAGTAAAATACTTACACATACGTCGTTTTCAATAACTTCAAGGAATATTAATGCCAAATTCGAAGAAAATCGAACAATGCGTTTGATCATAAATGCTTAACAAACAAATTTACAGACAAACAAACAAAATGCCAAACAGCCTAATTAAAATAAGATCTACCTTCGCTCGATCAACTACACATAACAAGCCACTGTTTTTGACCAACTACTTTGCGTACACATTGTATTTCTCTATCCAATTTATGAAACTTGAGTTACAGGAGAAAGTAACACTAAAAATTAATCTAAATAACTTCATCACGTCTCCACGCCACACCAACACTAGGGGGTCTATTCTGGTACCCCCGGTTGGGTTGGGAGTTGGGTTGGGTTCCGTTGTTAACGTGCGGAACCCAACCCAACCGGGGTTACCAGAATAGACCCCTAGGAAGTTTGATTGACGAAATCAGATTTACCATACACCAGATCCATATATGCATCAAATATTCATTGAAATCGCTTCTCGAACTCTGTAACTCGAGATTCTGCCACTGCTATCTCAGGCTAAGATGGAATATCGAACTCAGGGTGATTAACGTCCTCTTAAATGCGACTTCTAGAAACATCGATGCAGATTTTATACGAATGAGGCTTTAAAGGTGTTTCAATTACTCAAACCCTGAGTATTTGAGAAAGGGAATCAGTTTCAAATCGACAGTTGAAATGCCATGCTAGCAGTAATTTCAAAATTATACATTTCTGTCATTGACATTACTATCTTACGGATTGCTAAGCCTCCAAATTCGTATAAAATAATCTTTCTTGTTGTAAGAGTCGTATCTAATTAAAACCATTAAGAGTTATTTTCAAACTTATCTTTATAACTTCCGCATTTTTGAGTTAAAAGAATTACTTCAGCTGCAAAACCTTCTTTCTTCTCTAAACTTATTCTTATTATTAAAATTTTCAGCCAAGCCAGAGAACCCCAGATGTCCTAAAAACGCTTTATTCCTTCCCTGCGCTCCGCTTTCTCTTCCAACCTGTGAGAATCCTGATTCAGAGCCGGACTACGACGATGAATGCGTGCCAGGATGCGTCTGCCGGCCAGGCTTTCTGAAGCGGAAAGGTGGACAGTGTGTGACCCCTGACCGATGTCACTCAAGGGAAGACCGTCGGGGAGAAAGTGGGTACTCTTCTGAGAGAATTATTGTTTATAAAATGACTTTAGTTAGAATTCATAATTTATAGAAGTTTAAATTAGCAGTTCTATGAAACTCAGTTTGGTTTCTTTACCTTGTTGATAGAGGTCATTTTAAGGTTAAATCGGAAAATTATTTATAAATTATAAAAAAGTATTTTTTCTCTTTTCAGCACCGGATGCCTGCCAAGAGGATGAGGAGTATTATGAATGCACTCCAAGCTGCAAAAACACGTGCGAGAACGTCAACAATCCAGGTGTCAAATGCCGATGCGGTCCTCCGGGATGCTTTTGCAGAGAGGGCTTGGTCAAAAGAGCCGATGGCAAGTGTGTCCACCCTAAGCATTGTCCAAGATTACCATCACCAAACGGTGGGTTTTTATTTTTAGTCCCGTGCAACTTTAAATCCAAGACTGGACAAGAACCAGCGGAAGTATTCTCTCTTCAACTTTCTCGTGTATTTCCACACTATAGATACGATCTGTGTCTAGTTTTGACGTATAGTGAAGAAAATAAAGTGTGCATTTTGGATCTCTTCTTACTGAAAGATAGGGTCTAATACTTGATAGAGATCTGTAACTTTGGTGTCCAGATTACACGCCAAATCGGATTCATCTAGCTTGTTGAGTATTTCAGTTATCGCGTTCGCATGTATGCGAATAGACAGACCAACAGACAATCAACCCTTTGACGGATTATTCAAAAATCAGACACAGATCTACAATTTTGGTGTAAAGATAATATTTAAAATTCGTGCAGTTAGCTTGTTACGTTTTTCAGACATCGCATTCTCGCTCACACGAATAGACTGCCAACCCGTTGATAGATTTTAACCAAAGTTCGATAAAGAACTACAGTTCTGTTGTAAAAAAATCCATTGAACAAATTTCATTCGTCTAAGTTGTTCCGCTTTTGAATTATCGTGTTCTCACACAGATATTATTCTAAAAATGCCTTTTCGGTCTCGTGGATATTTAAAATGTGGAAATTAAGAGGATGACGTCGAAGTTTTGACGATTACAGTGCTTTTTTTGTATGGCCAAAATTCATACATTTTTTACAAACGTGGAGCCAGTAAACATTTCCCTGTAACCATCTTAAATACAAAAGGAATTAAGATAGACTAAGAACATATGATGAATTTACCATTCAATTGGCAAGAGAGATAATTAGTCTTGAATTCAACTATAAACGATTAAATTAAGCATAATCTATAATTGCGAATCTCTCGTATTTTGACATGTATGCAATAAATTTAGCTTTCGAATACCATAAAACTGGTGCAAGTTTGTTTTGAAGTTTTAAAACCAAATCTAATAACGCAACGGGAGATGCTAACTCTTCGTTTTAGTCATCTGAAAGTTAAAATGAATTACACTCGAAATGCATTTTTTTTTGCCCTTCAGCAAAAAATATCTAAAATTAGTCTAACACTCATACACGCGTTGCACGCTTTTATTTTCAGGCCTAGTAATATTTCGGTGTTATGTAGTGCAAACAATTACAATTATTAGTACCTTAATCTTTAATTTTGAAAAATAAGTTTTCATGTCAATGTTCAGTTTTACTTTAGTTAGACAGTTAAAAGTAAACTAAATAAGGATGATGGGGTGTCAATAACTGTGGTGTTACTCACCCATTTATAGGTTTCAATAACTGATTTTGTAATATTTATTCTCTATATATTGCAGAATACCTTCCAGAGATAATTTTTTTGTGAAATGTTTTAATCAGCTTAAATTAGAGTAATTCAGGAAAACTTACAATGAATCACAACTTGAACTATTTTTTCATGAACTAATTGTATTAATATTGCCTTAGATTGTCAATAACAACTGTCTTATATTCCTTTTCTTAAACCCATCGCTCCATCACTCCACTTTCAACATCCTTAAAATCTTCTTTTTCAGACCCAGCCCCAAAGTGTCCGAAGAACGCCATCTTCATCAAGTGTGGTTCCCCCTGCCCCCCTACCTGTGATGATCTGCAGCCTGAACCCTGCGAAGAAAAATGTACAACGGCTTGCTACTGCAAACCTGG
>BGPR01038453.1:0-14702 GCA_013235015.1 Araneus ventricosus | reverse complement strand
TGGACATGAGAATTAGAATCATAATAACACATGTCAAACATTTTATTCGTACAGAAATTAAAAAAGCAGTCTGTCTACAAATTGGCATATACTACACAGGGAATACTGTTCTGATTCTGTGATGATATATCAAATGAGAGTTATGACAGTTTTTTTTTTTTTTTTTTTAAGCTGGAGTTAGCATTTTTTTTTTATGTTGATTCATCCACACAGAACTCTGATAGAAGTTATGCCAGAACTAGAATTAATTTATTTTTCCACTTGATCTTTACTTTCGTTTTCGTTTAAAAGGGTCTTTCTTTTTCGTACTTAATTTTGGAATTGAATATTTATATATTTTGCATTCAATATTTTTTCGATAAACCGTACTGAAAAAATCCCTTAATTTACTTTACTTAAAGATTTGCATTCATCAATTCAGCATTTTTAAAATTTTGTATTTGGTAATGTATTTTTTTCTGTTAATGGATTTTGCATTATCTTTACCACGACAAAACAAAAGTAATTGCTAAAAATAAAGTTATTACACAATCAAAGTTAGTATCTATTGATTCATCATTTCTGTTTTTCATTAAGGATGTAATGAACAGTGATTTGGAAAAATAGCCAAATATCCACTTTAAAAACATTTATCCTTTGATTAAAAATAAAATATTTCTGAAATTTTATATAAAAAAAATTAAAGACTGATAAAAACATATTATTTATTATTTGTACTTTAAAAAATATGTTAATTTACTGATGCATTTTTGTAATATTTTAAACAATTTTAATTCCGATAATACGAAATAAGAAACCCTCTAAATTTTGGGATTGCTTCACAGAAACAAATGTCATCATTTTAGAACATGACAATGACAAACATAGAAGAAAATTAAGTAGATAAATTAAAATTATTAGAAGTAAATTGCTATTTTGATAAAACTAACAGATGGGAAGGAGTATCCACTTAATTACTGGAAAAAATACAAAAAAAAGTTGAAGATTTTCTAATTAAGCAAGAGAATATCTTTCAGCTCCTGTAAACACAATATATAGTGAACCTTTGAATGGGTGATTGAAAAAAGGCAAGATTCCACTGGAATGTTATCTTTTTTTCCAGTCCCCTAATCATTTATTTTGAATCTGGTATTACACAAGAAACGAAATAAATCATACTTTTCCCTGAAAGTGCTGATAATTTATTGTTTTTGCATCATAATTTCAGGCTTTACAGTGATAAACGATATGCAAGATAAATACACCAAATTCACTTAAAATTAAGTAGATGTTAGGAATTTTTTTTTCATAATAAATGCACTGAAATGCAATTCTGCACAACATTCTTTGTTAAATATATATAAAAGCTCATTTTTTAAAAAAATTATCCTGAAATTATTCGGCTGAATATCTGTTTACTATTCAGTAGACTGAATATTCGGCTAAAGGGCCGAAAACCAAATAGTTGCAGAATATTAGTTCCATCCCTATTTTTCATGCTTTTTTTTTATTTGTTAAGCACTCTGACAAAATGCATGAGATTTTCTTCTACAACTTTCGCTAATAAATCTGTAACAATCAAACCCGAGATATTGTCGGCAAGCTAAAAGCCCGTCTTAGAAGGGCACAAATCTTCTAGTGCTAGATAATTTTTCACCGAGTAAGTATCTTGGTCATTTACCAACACTGATTTCTTAAAAACATTATCCAAATAATGATCATTTTACCCCTACCATCAGTAGATACCAAAAAAACTTGATGAGCTATAGCTGGTGATAATGTACAAATTTCTGAAAGATAATCAATTTAGATTCACTATTGCCCACACATGATTTGATATATTTGAAGAAAGAAGCAGAATTATTTATCTTCTTGCAAGTTCCATACATCCTCAATATATGGAATACCTATATTTACATACAGTTTTGTAACTAATTACATATCTCCAATTCTTTGATTAAGAAGGTTTTCATAGACTGTAACAATAAATAGTGATACTGTTTTGTTACTCGAGGTCCCAGATGAAAACCTACCAAATCTTAGCGATGAATGCTGGCACTAACAGATTAGCAACAACATTCAAGCTGGGTGATGACTGGTGGAAAAGTATCTAAATACATAACAATCAAGAGACACAATCACAAAATTAACATAGAACATTCCTTGAAAAAGTAATCTCCGAAGAGTCTCAAATGAAGACCTCTAATATTGTTTGTAAAACCAGTACAACATAATGTAACATGTCCATCTCTTTTTACATATAACAGTGGTATTTGTCCTAGAATGAAAAAATTGGTAGCAATTTATGCAAAATGCACATTTTACACCATACAGAAGCAACTATACTTTTTTATATTTTCAACTACATAGTCAAATGCTATATAACATAAATAAAACAAAATGCATTAATTTTGCAAGGAAATAAACTTACATAAAATATCTAGGTAATTTGCCTTTACCTCAACAGTATTAACCACCAACTATAAATGCTGGTGTAAAATATCACCTTCTCATTAGCAGGGCAATTGTAATAAATATGATCACATACACATATTCAGTAATTTTACAATGCAAAAGGTTGTGAAAAAAACCACACAATCCACAGCACAAGTTTGTTGAATATCAACGAATTTCCAAAATATCTTTCAGCAATACAATTAAACCAATTAAGAAAAAATAACCGGGTGGGTGGGGGCGGATACTTACAAAACTTGCAATGTGACCCATCAGCAGACTGAGCAGAATTCTGGGGATTGTGATACAAGTTTTGGAGCAGTACAGTCTAAAAGAATAAATTATATTTGATCAGAAAAGTATTTTCAAAAATAAGGTAAATGCGAGAATATGATACTGGTAAAGAAGATAATACATACTTGACTGAAAGTAGGCTTGTTGTGGATTCGAGAACACCTATCTCCATGTCTGCATGCTCCAATTTTGAAATAAAATGAGCAGTTTACTCTAAATAAATAAAAAAAGCATTAATAACAAAATAACTTAAATAATATTCATACAAATTTAGAGACCAAAACAGAAAAAAAAATTACTGATTATATCTTTTTCATGAACATAAAAATTTATGTTGATTTCAACATTAGAAATTATAAGCTTCGTTGAAAATAAGCTATTTATAGCCAGAAGACAATTGATTATTTTTTTTATATATGCAAGAGAATACAAAAGGTAAATGGCAATAATTCTTTTTTCCCCAGACATATGTATACAAATAGCAGTACACGCATGGCGTTGCCCGTGGAATCAAGACTTCAACAAAATGAAAAATAAATAAAAAATCGCCCACAATGACACAAAAAAGTTTTGAAAACAAAAGATACACATTATTGATTTTCCTGCTTAATTTTTTCCGCGATAATGATATGTAGAAAAACAGTACAGAGTACGTTAATCCAAAACAATATAAAAAAATTACAACGTGAAAATCTTATATAATAAAAGCTGAACGTCAACAAACGTACGTATATCCTTCTATCTTCTCACAAACCACTGAATCCTGAAACTAGCCATAAGTACCAAAAGATGGAAAATAATCCAAGGAATCCATTTCGACTATTTAAATTCCAAAATTGTAATTAGTTAAAAAGATATTAATTAAAAACTTAATATTGATTGATTCCCCCGTGCTGCCACCTATCAACAGCTTTGTCATCCAACGTTCTTGCATTTTTTTTTTTTTGTTTATTGACAACTTTGACTCCAGAGTTTTTTTTATTTATTTAACGAAACCTGGTTTTAATTTGTATAAAAAAGGTTTTTTTTTTCTTAATTAGCAAACTTGGTGTTTTGAAATTATAAACAACGAAAAAAATCATAAAATAATTTTCTGGTTCTTTCTTTTCAATACTCAAAATTGGTCAGTCATGTGCTGCCATCTATTGAGCAAATAAAACAGAATTTTAATGTTATTCATTTACAACAGAAAAAAAAAATCAAGGAAAAAATAATTAGAAGCTAGAAATATCAAGGAAATGCAAATAAATTTCAAAATTAATTTATTTGAAAGTAAACTTAAACCTTTTAAAAAAAGAATCCAAATCAATGAAACTCAAATAAAAGTAAAAGTATCCTTATTTACAAAAGAAATCAATTTCAAAAGCTACTGGTTTTTAAGTACAATTCAGATTTTTAAAAAAATTCAGGGATAAACAAATATGAAACAAGAAGTATCAATTAAACTCAAATTGTATTCAAAATTCTTCTATTTGCAAATAAATTTAAATTTTAATAAAACAAAACAAAATGTGAAATTTGTTTGTTTGTAATGAAGCAAGTAATTTAATCCCCGGTAATGGTACTTTGGTGATGTTGGACAATTTCAGTTCTGGGAATTTGATGATCTGCTGCTGTTGTTGGAGGCAAAGGGTGAGTGGGATTTGTTTGTTTTTAAGTAAAATTCATATTTAAAAATAAAAATTAGTGATGTAAATTAATTTTAGGCCTTTTGAGGGTCAATTGAAGATCCTCTTCTGCACAGAAGTTCCCTTCTAACATCATACTGAAAGTTTGATGATTTACTACAACTTAAGTGTGAATGGCAGAATTTCAGGTTTTACACCAAACAATGCAACTACATTCATCAAAACGTGAAAAAAAGTCGTTTCATTCGAGTCTGCAGAAGTCCCCTTTTAAAATCTAATGGTTCATATATGGTGTTCTTCCATTTCCATTTATTTATTTAACAGAAGCTGGTATTTCTTTTTTAGAGAGCTTATGTGTTTGGATTTATTAATATCGGAGGAAAAAATAATTTTCTTCCCTTTTTGTATTAAGGTGTTTCACTTCGTAACGTTGTTGGGAAAAGTAAGTGACAATTTTTGTTGACTTCTCTCTTCACATTTTGCGCAGTGCAGCCTCCAGAGATTGGAGCAATGGTAAAAATAACTCTCCATCGTGTGGCTTACGAGAAAGCCACGCCTTAATCGGGGTTGACGTCACAGGAGATGAAGATCCGAAACAGACACGTTGAAAGCTGACTTCGAAAGCCATTGACAGAATTGCAAATTCTGAATGTATGCCTTGGTTTTAAATAATTTTAATATAAGGTTTTGTCATTAATAAGTAATAAAGATTCTGCTGGTTAATTAGTACTTTTATATATATTTTACATTTTACTGTGGTCCGCCAAATTCGGACAAACTGCCTGCAGAATATTCCAACTGTTTGAGGTCATGTTACAGAACGCTGGATATAATTCTGCTCCTGGGCTGATGTGAACGAACTCTGTCTACTTTTTATCATGCAAATAAAGCCATATTTTATTTAAATACTTATGCATCTTGCATGGTAGTATTCTGAAGAGCAGTA
This sequence comes from Araneus ventricosus, assembly GCA_013235015.1. Taxonomy (NCBI): domain Eukaryota; kingdom Metazoa; phylum Arthropoda; class Arachnida; order Araneae; family Araneidae; genus Araneus; species Araneus ventricosus. The sequence goes on along the minus strand of BGPR01038453.1, from coordinate 9,401 downwards.
TACAAATACCAGTAGTAACATGGTGTAAGGAATAAAACCGACTTAATCAGATTTCTATTGGAAAGTAATCCACATTTTTTAAATCACATGTAGGATAGTTGCGTTCCGGCCACCTGCCCCTTTGAAATTCTCGATTAGGAATGCTACGGAAAAGTGGAGACAGGAATTTGAAAATTATCTGCTCACCACAGAAAAGGATGAATGCGCAGATGAAATTAAAATTGCAATCCTGTTGAATCTACTTGGCAGTGAAGGACTGGAAATCTTCCAACACATTTAAATTTGAACCTCCTGAAAGTAAAGTGAAATATTCTGAGGTTCTACAGAAATTCAAGGAATATTGTTCACCGCGGCAGAGTGTCGTTTATGAATGTTGCAAATTTTTTCCATTCGTCCAGCAAAAGGGCCAGACGATTGAATGTTATGCAACTCAGCTAAACACGTGTGAATTTGCTGAACAAGAAAATGGATTGATTCATGACCGCATTGTCCTAGGAATAAGAGGCTGTGAATTGAAAGAAAGACTAGGGATGTAACGAATAGCGATTTTCCGAATAACTGCATATTGTGCCAAATTTCAGTGTCCAAATACTAAATTTTTAAAAACATTTCACCTTTGATTGTAAATGAAATATTTTTCAACTTTTAAATGAAAAAAATTAAGATAAAAAAATTGATTTTTTATTATTTGTATATTTAAAATACCTTAATTCTAATAATAAGAAATGAGAAACCATCATTATTTTGGAACAGGAAGGTTCATATTACGTTTATACAGGAAAATAATGTTGAGGAGGAAACTAGTGGATTCAAGAACATTCTATATTTCTAAAATGGAGATTTTTGCAGGTAAAAAATTTTTAAACTGGATAATAGTGTAAACTAAAAAGTCAAGAGATTGATGCAAAAGTTATATTATTCTGGATGTAATATAACTGTAGTCAGCTGTAAAATGCCTTATCCACTTTCAAAAAAATTATTGGAGGAAAAGCTTAAAATTGTAGAAACTATTCTGAAAAATAAAAATGTATTACACCCTAAATTTATTGGAACTCAATATAAATAGCATCATTATTCTTATTTGGATTTCTAAAAACATGGTTTCTTGCGTACCTAAGAAAATTAGAAGCAGTATTTTTCTACCCAAATTGTATAACGATTCTTTACTGTAAAAACTGTTGAAAATTTGTATGTAAGAAATATACTTTTCTTAAGTGTTCGCAATACGCTGAATAATATAATGTATTATTTACTAAATTTTTTGTCCAAAAATTTTTCCTTGCGTAATTAGAACTGTTTGCATGAATCATTTGGAACAGACATAGCATAAAAATGTTGCTACTTTTGCTTAAATAGCGAAATAACGAATAGGCATGGATGACGGCATGGGAGATTCAAGCAGCCCATGGTTATTAAACAGAGTAAGAAGTCATTTTTACCACTAGCATGGCCTTTGGAAAACGAAATCCAAGCAACCTATAGAAGTGCTACATCAACATGAAACTGCATGTTAGCAGAGTCTTACAACTGTAGGAGTTTGTATATAAACAAATATCATTAATTAATAGTTCAACAGACTGGGGAAAACTGATGATATTATTGCCTATTCTTCTACACTAACAAACAAATCAATTAGGGGTCAACTCTTCGAATTAAAAAACAAAACTAAAATATGCTACCTTCACAAGATCCAAGCAAACGCAAGGTTTTTTTGTTTTTTCCCCTTCTTTTTCAAACAAATTCAGAAATCTTCGATTAAAGCAATTTTTTCTACACAAATGTCATAAAATTTATTGTGTTAGAAATAATGAATTTGAACTAGTTTTAATAAGTATTTTGTCTTCCAAAAATGAAAACCCTTCTGCACGGCTAAGCTCGTCAAACGGCCGATTTTGCTTAGAACGGAGGTTGACCGCTATAGATGTTTCAATGTACAATAATACTGAAATATCAGAAATTAACTTTTACAGAAACATATGGTTTCTTAACAAGTGATGAATCAGCTTCATGTATTAACAATGACAGCAACAACAACTGAAATTTAAGTAAAGTTAACAAAGTATCCATAAAATTGTTAAGAAAAATCAGACATATAACCAAAATATGGAACTCTCCAAGTGAAGAGTATATAAGCTAGCACAAAGAAGTAATCATTGAAAAATAAAACTCGCCAATCGAATGTAAAGATTATTTTCGGCAAATAAGATTAATTTAATAAGACAAAAAAAAAGACTTACTTATCTTTCTCGGTACCAAAAATTGAAGCCAGGTACTCCGCCATTTTTATTATAGAAAACTCGAGTTCATTACAGATTGTTTTGTTAGTTGATTGCTGTGTATTTTAGTTCACTTCATGTTATCAGAATAATATTTTCCATAATTCAAAGAACACCATATTAGCAGAGTGAGACATGACTTAGATTTTTACATCAAGTGTGATATTTTAAATCAAATTTAGATAAATTTACATTTATTTTTATATAGAAGTATAATGTTCACTTAAAATCTGAATTAGGGGTCTATTCTGGTACCCCCGGTTGGGTTAGGTTCCATTGTTAACGTGCGGAACCCAACCCAACCGGGAGTACCAGAATAGACCGCTTAGAAACGAATATTCCGTTTTTATTGCGTATTCTTCATGAGAATGATTTCAAACTATTATCTACTATCACAACTTATAGACGAGTTTTCCGTTTTGTTTATTTACATTTAAACCTTGACTTTAATGGCATTACTTTAGGACTTCCGCTTTAAAGTTTCCAGTGGCTTAGTATTAGGGGTCTATTCTGGTACCCCCGGTTGGGTTGGGAGACGTCTCTTTTCCCGTTGTTAACGGGCGGAAAAAGTGACGTCTCCCACCCCAACCGGGAAGGTATTACACCGGAATTACGCAGTCAAGGCATTTTAATATACATAAACAAAATAGAAAACTCGTCCATAGTTTGTTAAGTAAATTAAAAATAAATTATTATACTTTCCTTCTGATTAAACCATATTATGGACGAGTTTTCTGTATTGTTTATTTACATTAAATGTCGTACCTACGTAATTCCGGTGTATTGCTAAGTTAATGGAACCTTCAAAGCGGAAGTTCAGGTTTTTAATGTAATAAACAAACCAGGTTAACACGTTTTCAGTACCTCAAGAATTAAACCGGTAAAAATTTAAGCTGCGTCCAGGGTTAGGGGCACGAGGCCAGTATCGTCACGCATGCGCAAAAAGAGAAAATCCAGAGACAATAGTATGTAGTTGTCTCGTCGGGATAATCAGGGCATACTGTCTTGCCGCCACGAGAAAAACCCTAGACATTAGACATCCTGGTGGCGGTCGTTATGGAAACGGGATATTCCACTGCATTTTGGTGGTGAAGAAAAGGGGCTTCATTTCGTTTTACGCAGATAGAACCAGCGGAAGTCTTATTTCATTATGTACTTCGGTCGAAAACGAATTCTCGCCTAACGAAGAGCGCTTAATTTGCCAAATGTTGCGGTTGATTTTATATGCGTTTCCCTCTTTTCTTTTACTGTTTAGGGTTTTTCTCCTGGCAGTAGGATAGCACACGAGGCCAAGATCATGCGCTTGCGCAGAAAGAGCACACAATATCAAGTACCTGTCCCAATGGGACAACTACATGCCGTTGTCAGACAATACTGGCCTCGTGTAGATTCTGCTTAAATACTTGCCACTGTCCGCTCTCTCTGTGCATGTGATCTTACTGGCATGATAATACTGGCTTAATGCCAAATGGGCCTCAACTCTTGTGGAAAAAGTGTTGAATTCTTCGCTTTTCTTATTACCAGTTCTTTTCTTTGATTCGATTCTTTGAGTTTTTAATTATAAAATATTAATTGTAAAAATAAAATTGTAATTATAAGTCTTAATTTAGGTTTGTATATTGCCAGAAAGAGTGATATTAAAGCAATTATAACAACCATTCCCTAAAAAATTCATATTTTAGATAAAATCCCAAATATAGAAAAAAAATATATCAAAGTTGTTATTTCTAAAGTATATTCAAGCAGTACTAATCGAAAAAGAAAGATTTTAAATACAAATTAACGAATTCTGACAAAGTGCCCAAAATTCAAAGATTTCCATTGACAAAGCATTACAGTTAGAATCGAGAACACGGTACCTTCACCAGATGTAAATTTTTTAAGTGATAACTTGCCAAATCGGTATTGGATTTAAGACTGTTATGATAGCAGCTGTCTAAAAGGTGGTGATAAAAACAACCAATATGGTAATGGTTCAAGTCTTGTCAACATTATTCTTGAAATCGAAGTGCGGTACCAGAAGTTCAAGATATAATAAATAAACTTACGAAACAATTCAATGTGTTTACCGAAATTGATTTTCATGAATAAAATAATTATTCCTCATTATTTTCGTCATAAAACGCAAGAAATGGCACTAAAAAGATGAAAGTGACTCAATTGCAAAACTTCCGCTTATTCCTTTCGATTTAATATTTCATGATGCTGCATGAAGATAATGACATCTGAACTGACATCCCATTCTCCACACCTTCATGTCACATCAGCTTAAATGTTCCTGAAGTTACTCATTTGTCAACGCTACTGTTGTTAGTGATTGAAATTCAGGCTATTGTCTCCAACTTTTCTGACTACTCATTTCCCATGACTGTCACTAACAAAAGACCACAAAATTGTCTTTGAATTCCAAATAAACTTATATCCAATGCAATTCGAGTGTTTTGTCTATTCAAGAATACTTAACTCAAAAATCATTGAATAACCATCTCAAGGGGGCAATTATGTTAAAAATATTAGGTGATGGAGTACAATATTTTCAATGCATAATTTTGGTTTGTTCAGAAATGTATTAGCCTTGTTCTACAGTAAATTCTCGATTATCCGGCATTCAAGTATCCAGAAAGCTCAACTAACCGTAAAAATTAAAAAATGAATTTTTCTAAAAATTTTACATCCGCACGCCAAACTTTAGCGTGCACGCGCCGTTCCATTTGCGCGGACAATTTATTTCTGGAATGCAACGTCTGCTCCGCACGGAGGGGCGTAGAAGGAAAAAAAGCAATAGTACTGTGACTCACAGACTTGTTTTATGGGGAGGGGAGAGGGTTAAAAGCAAAAGCGAGAACCAAAAAAAAAAAAAAAGGTCCTCACCTTTTGCCGAAAAACGAATTAGGAAAACAAAAAAAAGGTAAAGGGACAGAATCGGTGAAAAAAAAATAAAGCTCATGGGGGGTACTCCAGATTGGTGAGTCTCTTCCCTTTCCTTTATTTATTTACCCTCCGAATACCGGCAGATGTTGATTCAAAAGACGTAATATCACGTGCGGGATAATTGGAGGCACGCGTATTGAGAAATAACCCTTGCGATTTTTCTTAAAGATAATTAGTTGTGATATTCAATCTGGGATTTGTTTATGATCACTTAAAAGTTTTATTATACTAGCTAAGTAGAATATTTTTCAGTTTCGTCGGTTATTTTTATATGTTTATATTTTTACAATCTATATATTTACGTAAAAATTCGGCTACAGATTATACTTTTTTTTTTATCATCAATGTTAAATTAAAATCTTCATACTATATTTTGTAAATACAGTGGAAGATACACAGGAGTATTCTTAAAAATTATATTTAATGCCCATTTCAAAATGACAAAAACAAATTATTTGGCCGAAAAAATCTTAAAAGACTACAATCTAACGTCATTTTTCTCATCACACTCAACTATCCGGACTTTTCAGGTATCTAGAAATCGGCGTTTCCCGAGCATGCCAGTTAGTTAAGCATTTACTGTATTAGGAAGTATTTAGAGCTGATAAATATTACTTGTAGTCCATGTTTAATACATTACAGAGACATCAAATTTTGGGATTGATAAAATAATAATAATAAAAAAACTAATCCTGAAAATACCAAGGATATGAGTGGCTATACTATGAATTTTCTACACTGAAATTTTGGATTAAATTACAAACCCAAGACCTAGGAGCTTCTTCTTTTGAAGAAACCAGTAATAATAAAAACGAATTTCTTTGAAACAATTTTTTTCACACCACTTTTCTTCTTTGTGAAGTGGAATTTTTTCATCATAATTAACTCATGATTTTCATTATGTTCAAGAAATTAATTTATGAACGATTTTGAAAACATTTAAACAATATGAAATGTTCTAGTTTTCATATAGCTTATTTTTAGTGTTATTCTTAAAATCTTTAACTAAGCAATAACATTCTAATTGTTCACCAAGCATGCAAACTAGAAATCTCAGATAACGAAACTGGAAAAAAAAAAAAAAAATCAAGAATAGCATAACATCAAAAAGTACATAAATTAACTTCAGTTCAAAACTTAAACAAATTCAAGAGAAAGCAGACTGAATAAGTATCTGAATGAAAAAAAAATTTTATAAAGAGAACTCGAAGAACTGTTTTCAATTAAAATAAAAGCTTATTTATAACATTTCCTAGGTTATTTAAGATATGCCATTGACTGTACTTTAGAAGGCAAGAATGATAAATGCAGACATTTATTTAGTCTTTTATATGCTCAAAAGATTAGCATGCACTACTTTAATATGAAAACTTGTATTTTATTTGAAATAATAATAATCTAACTCGAAAGAAATTTATTACTTAACCCTCTGACTGCACATCCTGCGATTTTCGCAAGAAAATGGGTTTACTTAGCACATTTAAAATGTTGAATCTTATTATACTAATCAAGGCCTGCATGTAAATAACAATTGGGTTGGTTCAACGGTACTTCAACATGTTTTAACCCTTTGCAGCGCAAGGTATTAAATTTTTTGAAATATGATGAAAAAACATCATGAATGGGTTTAGTTTAATGTCTAGACATAGAATCCACAATTTTTTTTAAAAAAAAACTTACTTCATTCCGAGTGGGGTCGTCTCCCATTGGGGTCACCGCCCTCATATGAGAACCCCTTAGATACGGCCACCTTGATACACTCAAAAAATATTGTTGAATCTTACAGAAAATCATAAATTAAAACTTCAAGAATATTGGAGCAAAACTTTCGAGTTAATTTGCTAAAATCGTAAACGTCCAGAACTAAAAAATTTCTTATCTCGTGAGTTAAGAAATTTTCCCAAACTTTATCTCTAATAATTCCTATTCCGAAATGAAATTTCATAAGGCTGCTATATACATTTAAAAGGAGTACTATTAGTCCTATCCTAAACCTATTATTCTCCATTTATAGTTGAATTTAACGGTTGAGAAGAGAGTGGAATTAGGTGTGCCATCAGGAACACACTGCGCCTCAAAGGGTTAAAACGATGCATCTAAATAGTAATTCAAAAAATTATGCAGTCAGAGGGTTAATAATGCATAGTAGGAAAACATATTTTCTACACATCCATTTCATTATAGAGTAGAATACAGTAAATAAAATTAAACCGCATAAAAGATGTGTAAAAAAAAAAGTAAAAGTAATATTCTCTTACAGTTCAATCAAATCAATGCTTCGATCTCTCTTGTAAAACTGAAACTTTTGAGTAACTAATGAAAGTAAAATTAACTATTCAACTGCAAATTCTTAATGAGGTTGATAAATATATTTTTAAAACTGTGTAGTCATTCTTTTTATATTCTTAAGTAATACAGTCTCTCAATGCTGTATCTACATTTACAAATGAGTCACTCTTATTTCTGATCAGAATGATTAAATTCACATTGTTTTTACAAGCAATAGTGAAATGAATGTACAAAGAATAAAAGCAGATGCTTTAAAAGTTAATGTATTATGTAATGTTCGAATTCAAATAATCAGAATACAGTGATCAAATAACAAGATAAATAAATACAATAATCAAATAATTAAAAATTGCTTTGGGCAAACAAAAAGTTAAGGAAAACCAAGCTAAAAAAATGATATTAAACAGAAAATTTTTTAAATTGCAGTTACATTTACTTATAAATAGTATTCTGCAGAGATAAAATTAAATAGAGTGTAAGGTGTATCAATCTGATTTCGTCACACCTAAGCCACAGATTACAAGTAAACAGTCCGTACATAAGTAAGAAAGAGAGGAATGTAAAGGTTCTTTACATTTTCCCAAAGTTTCTTTCACTGCTCCAAGAGGTCTCTTGGTGGTTCTGAAAAGAATAGTAGGCTTCCGACTGTTATTGAGATGGCAACCTATAGAACAGCCTTTTAGGTAAGTACCTAGAAATATTGCAAAACTCACTCCTCCTTCAATTACAGACTAAAAGTGATGATTTTGCATTCCACATGATGGAGCAACGCCACCCTGGAACTCGTATATCAGAAGGAGATTTAACCCTCCAAGCACATAATTATTTTCATGTTTTAGCTGTCAGGATAGAAAACTTAGCTTTAAAAGTAAATGAATCTATCTTTTTTTGTATTTAATTAAATCTCTGAAATCTTAAGAGTACCTTATACATGAATGTTTAAGAAAAAATACATATAAATACGAGATGTCTGCTTTCGAACTGGACATGAAAAATGGAAAAAGACGTTTGTGCCGTAATGAGGGTTAAATAAGAGCTTCCTAATTTTTCATTAGCTGTATAGGAGCTCAAGCTTTTGCATTTAATAGTGGTCATCTTGTTTCTGTAACCTGACTATTTGCAATTTATTTTTGTGGAGTTGTGTTAAAAGATTACACTAATATTCTATCCCATCCAGCTAATCTAGACCACCTCAAAACTTGAATCGCAGCTACCATAAATTAATAGACACCAGATATATTCCAGCAAGTATGGTAGAAATGTGGGTATATCTAGTAGACATGCACCGGTCAGGGTTCATATTGAACTCCTAAAAAATACCACACAAAACTTTATAATTCTGAGCATTTTGTACAACTTCTATATGTTGGTTTTTTTATTAATAAAATCAAGAAAGAAGTTTAAAATCAGATGAATATTTTTGTTACAACCTGTATTCGCTGTTTGCAAAATATGATGCAAAAGCTACAGTGAAGGAAAATAAATAATATAAATGACAGCATCAATAAGTTTACATTTTTTATTTATTTATTTTCAGTTTTCCTGGAGTATTTTGCATTTACAAAACTATATACATAAAAATATTAAAACTTTTAGCTCCCTATAGTAATAAGTAGCACAGAGAGACAAAAACTTCACTGGGAAAAGGAAATAAAAGATAAGAGAAAAATATAAACATTCGAAGAAACAAATTCTCCTGTTTCTAAAGAATAATGAGTTTACAAATTACCCACTTTATAATTCAAAAACCTTTTAAATTAATGTGCATGATTACATGCATATGTAAATGATAACATCCTTATGACAGAATTGTTTTACATCTTCTCAAATTTAAAAGAAACAATCATTACATTTTAAATGCATATGATTGCTGAAATTAACAAATTCATTCATTACCTACTGTTG
>BGPR01038451.1:0-14703 GCA_013235015.1 Araneus ventricosus | reverse complement strand
CTTTTGTACGCTTAAAGATGTATTGTCATCGTTTTTGTCTAAATCTGCTGTTTATTATCTATACTTTTTTTCTTTCTTTTTATTTAATTTTAATTTTTGTTTAGTTTATCTAATTTTTATTAATTAATTTAATCAATTTTTAAATTTATCAATTTATAAATGTCGTTTAGTTTATTATTATTTTTTTTATCAAACGTAATCTTAAAGTAAAAATATGTTTTTTTTTACAGTAACTTCAAAGATTTTTGTTACATGCTAAATAATAACTAATTCATCTAGAAGGTAGTAATAGTTTTTTAATAAACGTAACAATGATAATAACGCATAAAAAATTACAATAAAGATTAGGATATAATGTTATTGAAAACATAACATAGATGAACGGAAGGCCATACAAAATATCTCAGAAAATATGAATTTATGCGGTTCTACAAAACATAATGCGAGCAAGGAAGAAATTCATTGATAAGAGAACGAACTATGTATAAAATGAGTAAAATTCGATCATACCTTTCTTCGTCTTTTGGGAAGCGAAAATATTCCAACCCCTGCGATTTTGCACGAGTGGGGTTGCAAGAAACACGTCTGTCATAATTCATTATGAGTTCTGTCTTCTCAGACCTAAAAGCAAGCTAAAATAAGACGCCAAAAAAAAAAAAAAAAAAACGTTGTAAGTTAACCAAAGTTAGAACCACACGTGGTTTGAAGGATCAAAACAAATCCTCTGCGCGTTCTTTTGCACAGCAGGACCTGGAGAGACTCTCTAAATGTTTGCTTCCTTACAAAATCTCGCCAGAGTTGGATTTTGGCAAACTGTCTAGCTCACTAATGCATTTTCATTGCGTGGAGTCACTTCTCATGCACAGCAACATGGTGCTACAGCGCCATCTGTTGGTGAAATTTTGTACCATAAATAAGTGAACTAAAAAAAAATTCCTGACTTCGCACATTTATATACCGCAAGAAAGACTTTCATATCTGTCACTGTTTTCTTGTAATCTCATTTTGAAAACCGTCAGTCCATTTTGAACACCCTGCAATTATTTAAGTAACGCGCTTTGTCCCTGTAATAATTACAATGTAATGAAAAATTATGTTAAAGGTCTCATAGGCCATGTAAATTTTGTAGAAGAAAGAAATAAGCTGCTTGGTGGGAGTAAGAACCAGCGAGACGCAACAAATTAACAGGAGTTTGATTCTTTAGATTTATCTAATAACGAATATTTCTGAATTTTTGCACATCTGGTAAGAGCATAAGACCACTATTCCTGACAGGCGTGCACAAAAAAAAAAAAAAAAAAAAAAAAAAAAACAGAAATATTCGTTATAGATTGCGAAAAAAAATTCAGCTGTTTCTTGCTCTTTGAAATTTCAAAAAATTGAGATAGGTGGTGTTGCTTGTTAGAGGGTATTTGTATATATTTACTGTAAATGCAGTAGCATGTGGTAGATACACTTCATTATTTAATCTTTTTATCGTTATTACGTTCCACTTAATTTTAAATTGAAGTTCTTATTGGAAATGTTTTTACGTCAAAGAAAGTTAGTTAAAAAATAATCTTTTCAAAACCACGTTTTAAGATTTTGTTCGAGAGCAACTAATTCTACAAAGATGAAACTTGCTCTAGTTATAAAAGCAATTTCCTACTTCTTTAAGCATCTCGTTTTAAAAATTAAGCAGCATGCTATCGGAAAACGGAATAGTAAAATTGAATTGTATGACAGCTGAATATTCTTAATACCCATGCATACTTATAAATTAAATACATAATTTAAATTGCAGTTCGACGATTACTATTCGAAGATTCAAGTTCAAAAAATATCAATTTGCGAAAAAAACCTCAGAATTTTGTTTCTCTTAGAAACAAAGAACAGAATTTCTGCTCGCTGCAATTCCGATATATTTCGAATTCTTAATGGTATTCGACTGGAATTTCTATATTGCCTATGTATATGGCTTCCAAATCATTAAAGAAATCCTATACTATATTTCGCACATTACTTGCTACAAATATTCATATTTCCTTTATTATTCAAAGCATTTGCTTCAAATTTTAATACAGTGTACCTCTAACATATTTTCAAGTATTCTGTATATTTAGTATAATTTGGTTGAAATCTCTGCATGTTATAAGCAAAAAAAACACGCGGAAAATTTTGATTTTTAAGGAAGCCTTAATATCTGCCGGATTATGCATGTTATTTTTACGATAATGTATGCAGTACGCATGCAGCATACATCACTTACACAACAATACAATGGGTATAAGCATTGCATTATTTATTAGCAAATATGTACGTAAGCATTGTATGCATGCAGCATTGTAATGCATGTAAACATTCTTTTTGCATAGCAAACATAACTTTTCGAGCTAAGGTAGTCCAACTACTTTTGAAAAATTTACTATATACCTAATTTACTATATACCTAAACGAAATTAGTATTCATATATTTTATTATAATTAATTTTTTACCAGTAATTTAATTTGTCTCTTAACTATTTCATTCCAGTTAGAAGCGGGATTTGAAACAAAAATTTCTCTACTTCCAAACTTTTTCAATAATATAAAGGTAACAGAATTCTGTTTAGAAAAGGTAAGAGAAAGTTTTGAATAAGACAGTGGTAATATTCCTATATTTTTATTTTGATTAATTTGTGACAGTAATTTAATTTATGTCTCTAACTATTTCATTCCACTTAGAAGCGGGATTTGAAACAGAAAATCTGTATACTGCAAGAAGGTTTGCATTTGCACAAAGGAAACAGAATTCTGTGTTGAAAAGGTGAGAGAAAGTTTCGAATAGGAGAGTGTTAATATTCTTATATTTTTTATTCTAATTAACCTGTGCCAGCAATTTAATTTATGTCTCTATTTCATTCCAGTTAGAAGCGGGATTTAAAACAAAGAGAATCATTTAAAGAAGGTTTGTATTGGCAAAAAGGGAACCGAATACTGTATCGAGAAGGTGAGCGAAAGTTTCGAATAAAAGCGAGTGGAAAGATTGGAAAGAATAGCTTGAAACAGATATATATGTAATTTTGAACCGGCACCAAGACATTCGGCAAAGCTGAATGATCGGACTGCCGCTGGCAATATCACGGGCACTTAACAGCATGCAAAGTAGATTCCAGTACCAGCGTACTGAGCATAAAGCCCTCACAGAAAGGTACATCCTGTCATCGATTGTGGAACACTATTTATTTGCCTTGAGGAGAACCAGCAAACCTTTTAACGCCTATTCTGGTACTCCAGGTGAGCCTCACGGGAAAATTCTTAGGTAAGTTCAAATATAACATGGATTTTCATGACAATTTCACGTTAGGAAAGCGAATTGGAAAGAGATAGAAGCAGTTTAACCCTTAATCAGGCCGGGGAAGTGTACTTACCACCTAATTCATCGATTTTTAAATGTCCAGGGTAAAGTACTTTACCCTCTCTGATTAGAGCTGCTATCTATGAACTTCAGGAACCACAAAATATAATTTTGTGGTTCTTTTACCAAATAATGTGGTTTAACAATAAAATTAATATTATCAGTTAATTATTTTATTTCAAGATAATAATGTGCCAACACGTAATGCTGAATCAAACAATCAAATTAATTACCGATTAATTATTGATTATATTTTGAGATTGTAATGAGCTCTAAGTGCTGACACCAATACTGACTCAAACAATGAGATTAATTATTATTTTCATTTTGGGATAATGATGTGCAAACACCTAATGCTGAATTAAACAATCAAATTAATTATTATTTTTATTTTGAGACAGAATGTGCCTACACCTAATGCTGAAAGCGGAATTTTTCAATTAAACAAAAAGCAACAACAAAAAACCCACCCTAGTTCAATTTCTTACCTCAAATCATAACGAAGAGTCATGATTTATTAATTAATGAATCAAATTAATTTACAAATCAATTTATATTTTTCTAATAAAGCCAAATGATTTTTTTTCTTAAATTAATCTCCCAATTCCAGAATTATTTTAGTATACTGTTATTCGGAAAAAATAGGCCCTTTAAGTGCTTAAGCCCTTATTTCCCGACGGTACTTAAAAGTATTACTTTAATCACTCTTATATCTTCGTAATTTGACCGTTTTTCCTGACAGTATTCACAAGAACACGAGGAATGTAGTTCCGACAGCTAGCAGTAGATGGCAGATAAAGGCAAAAATTATATATTATTAATTATTAATCAAATTAATTAAATTATTTTCCTTAATTAAATTTTTTTCATCTTTCCTGGGGCTATTCTGCATTAAAACGTATCTAATGATACCAAAATAAAATTTAAAAAGTTGCTTATAAGTTAATTTGGTAAATAAAGGGTTAAGAAGCCTTCTTGTAGTAAGGTGAGTTTTATACGGGTGTAGGTAAAATATGAAAGGTCTTGAGCTCAAACAACATTATTAGTTTTTTTTTATTAGCTGTAACATTATTAGTTTTTTTAAAATTATTTTTTGAAAATTGGTCCAATAATTTATGACCACCCTGTATTAACATGAGGAGAACACGATATTCAAAGCACCAGAGAAAAAATTCGAGCCACCGAAGAAATCCAATTAAGAACGTTCGAATCAGCCAAGCTTCACTGAAGTAAATTTTCGAGGTCGGATCTAATAAAAAAACCATATATATCCAGCTCTCCGCCTTTGTTTTGTATCCCCCTTCTTTTAGTAACTGAAGGTAGAACCTATAAAATGTCAAATTTGAACCAGCAAAGCTATTGATTCAAGATAAATAAACGGTAGTTCTGAGGTATCTTTGTTATCTCTCCCCTTCCTTTACCTAATTTCGAAACATTGTTTTAAATGAGTTTGCACTACAAAAGAAATCAGTCGAGATGTGTGTCGAACCTAGTGTATTTCACAAAGCAACCGGTAGGAAACAGCGGGAGTTTAACATCCTAGTTTGAAGTCTCATCTGTAACCATGTCAAACGTTTTCGGTAAATAGGATTGTGTACTCATTCCACTAAACGTTCCCACTTCGTTTTCTATACTGCGATTTTCCTCAAACGCAGCATGGAAGAGACTCGTGTTAGAACACGAGATATTCATTCATTATAAGTGGAACTTGACTAATTCGAATTTGAAGGAACAATAAAAATCCGATTTATTCAAAAATTCGAATTAAGAAAAACTGGGTCCAAATACGAGTTCAGCAAGAGAAAACTGGAATTTCTTTTTTAAAAAATGGCAATAAAGATTTCTTTTTTTAAAAATAGTTAACGATATTTTACGGAATTAATAAATAATGCATAGTTAATAAAAGCAGTAAATAAAAAAAATCAATGAAAATGATGAAATTGAATGATGAAAAAATGACCAAAATTATCATATCAGCAGAATTAGAAAATTTTAATTAAAAAAATTTTAATATATTAATAATTTTGATATACAGCACTTTGAAATTAACAATTGTGCAATAAAACAGTAGAATTCATATCTAACTTGTTCTAATTTTTTTTCACTAAAAGAGAGAATTTTTTTTATAGTTCTTTTAATTGCATGCACTGAATAGCAGCAAAATCCTTGAGTGAATTACGGCTTTAAAAATTAGTCACTGATGATACAAGGTACAGACATATTTAACTAACGAAAATAATTAGGAAATAACAATTTTTTATAGTTTTTACTTGGAGTTCAGTTTTAAGACGTCGTTTAACAAGCAACCTCACCTGTCTCAATTTTTTGAAATTTCAAAGAGGAAGAAAAAACCGAATTTTTCGCAACCAATAAAGAATATTTCGGAAATTGTTTTTCACATCCGTTAGGAACATGCGGTTTCATGTTCATATCAGATGTTAAAAAATGTTCAGAAATATTCGTTATTGGTTGAGAAAAATTCGGTTTTTTCTTCCTCTTTGAAATTTCAAAAAATTGAGAAGGGTGGGTTTGCTTGTTAAGCGACGAATTATATTAACGTCCGTTTTGGAGCAACACGTTGGTTGTTTTTGGATCGACTTAATAAATTTGTGCGGCGCTTCGATGATAAGAACGACATCGCATCTTGCACATTCCCCGTCTTCAAACTTCTGCACCACACCAGAGAGAGGACGTTTCAGAATTAAATGAGCATTAGGTCCATATATATACGATGGATCTTGAATGGAATCGGGTCTTGAACCTAGGACCCTTCAGTCCGAAAGCCGGCCTTGTTTTGACTTCGAATTATAAAAAATATAAATACGAATTATACATAAGATATTTCAACATTTTGTTTATAGGAAATTCAAAGGACCAGAGAAAGCTTCCGAATACCGACGAATTCAAATTAAAAAATGTTCGAAATAACCAAATTCCACTGTAATTTCAATATGTTGATTAAATATTTTCATTCTGAATATGAAAGCGTTTGCCTACGTATATTAAATCTCAGTCATGTCCACTATAGGAAAGAATACGGTAAGTTGGGTTTACTTTGCATCAGTGGAGGTAGCTTTGTACTATTATATTATTTAGACTGACAACTTAAATAGAGGGCTCTAATAACACGTAGGGGTTTGTAGATTATATTCTTTTTTCTTGTTTGTAGGAAACACTGACCAGTGTATCTCATTGCTTAAACCTGCATAACATTGATTCAAGAAGTTCCCAAAAAAGGAGGGGGAGGGGGAGGAAAGAAGAAAAAAAAACTTTGAGTTGGTGAAAAGGTTAGCACTGGTGAAGAAAAGAACAACAGTTCTAAAGTTCAGTTCAGAGAGAACAGAAGTTCTGAGGAACAGTTCTTTAGTGAAGAAGGTGGGTGTATTTCATTGTTCTTACATTAAACATTCATTCTGTTGCTCTGAATATTAACTATACTTATTTGTTAGTTTGTAATTAATTTTTTCTTCTGATTTAGTGTAACTCTGCACGGCAAGAGAGGGCCTTTTTTTCTTGCACCATAAAATCTGCGGTGTAAAGTAAGTTAAAACAAAAATTCTCATTTCGGGCTGCTAAATCTAACTCATGTAACACGCGATGGAAACACAAGTGAAATATGCAGGGTTGTTATAAGTAAAAGAATAAATGAGTGTAGTAGTACACTGCTTGTTATAAGTAAAATTTGCCTATTGAGAAGGTCCTGGGTCGGCACGAGGGCTGCAAAGTTTCACTAGTATGTAGTACAATTGATGCTCGCCCCCCCCCCCCCCCCCCCCGCGAAAAAAGTTGAAATTTCTGTCAATATGTGGAGCTGCGACAATAGCTGGGGTGATTTTTGCATCAAATTGAATAATTCATCTGAGTGGTTTTAATTTGATTTAACTAAAATCACTGCCGAAATTCAGTTCTGAACGTACAGTCTTTCTTCGTTCAAAATACCGTTTCTTCAGTGTCTTGCATAACCGTTTTTATGCAAGATACTGAAGCACCTTACACTGCTTATTCTCGTTTTCATAGAACGCATCACTTGTGCTATATTCTAGTGAAATTTTGTTTCTTTTGGGGCCATAAAACCGGCTCTCACACCTTCAGCATATATTAACTGCTCTCTATATATGAACCGTTTGATTTTACAAGAGGACTTCTGCAGACTCGACCGAAATTACTTGTTTTTTCGAGATTTTGATTCGATGAAGATAGCTGCATTATAGTTGCGATTCCGTGCAATTCGACGAGGAGACAATCAATTGCATCCTCAAAAATTCTTAATTAGCTTAAACACACCAGACTTGCCAACACATAAGTTAATTTTGGAGAAAAGCACTGTTGTCATGTTGATCAGATCTTTAAATGCACTACATGGCTTAATCAATAGGACAAGAATGGTTGTCATAAATCTCCACAAATACAATCAATGTCAATGCTCAGTTCATTAACTTTTGAAAAACTATTGTCATACTACAAATTTACATCAACTCCTTCCACCCAACCATACCTTTCTTCATATGACCAGTAAACAGTTCCCAGTGACAGTGGTCTTTGCAATGACTATCAGAAACAAGGGTAAGCTCCTAGTGGCGTATCGAGAGTAAATGGCGCGGGGAAAATAATATGATTTTTTTCCACTTCAGTCGTCATCAGTGACTTAGCAAGCGTATATGCTGTGTCCGGATAATGATATATTATTTTTACGCTGCCTCATCATCGTCTAAATTATTGTTGGAGTAAATATGCCTTACCTCAGTTGTTCGTTCTGTCTGTTTCTCCTAACGATTATCAAAAACGATGCTATGGAGAGATTAGCGCAAAAAACCATGCAAAATAAACAGAAAACATTAAATAAAAAATTTTTTAGATTAAATTTTAAAATTCGGGCTTCGAGGTGCATTGAGTCATCATTAAGACTACCTGTGTGCCAAATTTCATGGCCGCAAGTGCGATAGATTCGTCTGGACATCGCACACACATAAACATTGCCTTTTATAAGTTTAGATGAAAGAAAATGTTTGTACTATTAATTTATGAACATTTAAAATATTCACGCAATAAAGTAACATTGATAAACATTATGTTATTTATGAAATATTGTTCAGTTTCTTGTCTTACAAAAGATTTCGACCTGAAAAAGATCGGGCAAGACCGGGTACTCTGCTAGCTTTACTTTAAAAATGGCTTAAATGGAGTAATTTTTGACTCCATGGCGCCCCTTAAATTGGCGTCCGGGGCATCTATGCCCACCTGTCGCTACGTCACTGTACGCTCCTCATTACACTACGAGTGGGTCACACTATATATACCCATCGCCACCTGCTAGTCGGAGAACGGGCACCGATATCCTTCAATGCAAACTTTATGTCAATTCACCAAATATTGTCTCAGCGTCCGAATTCCCAAAGTTTACATTTGAAAAGCCAATGCTATTGCTTTACCTACTATTTTACTTGGGAAAAACCCCACATGCTCACCTTTTTGCTTTTTTGAAATCAATTGTTTTATATGCACATATTTAAGCAATGCTAATTTTTGATTGAATTTTCATTGATTTTTATCTTGACTCTTTTGTTTAGTTTGGCTCACCATGGTCAAATTTATGGCTCTTACTCCAAAAAAACCAAACAAACTCAAACTCAATGACTATCAATAAGTCTTGAGGACAAAACACTTCTAAGAACTGGATTATACTTGCCAAATGCTGTATTTGCTCATTGACAATTCTATATAGCCTTTCAAGAGTCACCAAATCTAACAATATTACAAATATAATCGCCCAGATCTGTCTCTTGATAACACTCTGACGGCACCAACAATAAAACTAGCGCCATAGCACTGCGAGACGTTAAATAGCATTATTTCATTGTTAGAGAACTTCCATTTGAGTAATTTTAAATTTAAAATAGTAATTGTCGTTCTAATTTCAAATTTAATAGCTCTAAAATAGTGAAATAAAATTTTCTATCGATTGATACAAAATTTATCTTGCTATAATCAATAGTTCCCGAGAAATTATATTAATCATGTATTTCAAATTAATTTCCGTTTTTTAATAGATACTAGTAAATTACGTCAGTGGTATATCATGCGCGTGATATAGTTTGGACGCCACGATGCATCTGATTATTTATTGCAATCGTTATGATATAATTTGATAATATTTTTGGCAACGTTTGACAAGAAGAGAAGTGCTTTGTTTTGATTAGAATTTCGAAAAAGAATTCCTTCGAAATTTTAACTTTTGACTTACGTTTGACAAGCTGAGAATTTCATGGTTATTGAATTATAATAAAATTGTTAAACAACGAAAAATACTTCACGCAGAATGTTTGTACCAAGAGGTTTTTTGAATAAAGAAATATGCAAATAAAAAAAAATATTTCCTGTCGTGAAACATATGTTTATTTTATTTGTTTTCACTCAATGTTAAACATTTCTCTCGCATATATATCTATTTAAACACGTCAAATTTGACGGGAAATCTCTCGAATGAAGAGGCAATTTATATGATGGGTGATTTTCTAGTTTTTGTAATAATTACCCAATAAGACAAACAAAAAATTCAAGATTATTGCAATTTGATATCAAAATATTGTAAATACGCTCACATCAATAAACTACCTTTGCTATTTTTGTGTACACTAAGTATATATTTTCAACTCAGAAAAAGACTAATTCATTTTTTCGGGGGCTGGGAATTGAGAGGAACGTTGAATGTGCTGATATTTCGCATGGGTTTCTGGTTTATTATATTGTCTCGATAAAAAAATTTCTTAATTGAATAATACAGTAAATTAATCCTATACAGTGCATATTTTTTCGCGAAATAAATAATTTTTTTAAAAACGTTTAAATACAAAATGTTTATATGCGTTTGATTATATTAACTTAAATATTAATAATACTATTATATTCTTGCGTTAAATAAATAAATAGAATAAAAAAAATAATTAACTAATATTTGAAGATAACAATACTTTCTGTTTGTGCACGAGAAAGAAAAAAATCGGAGATAGTAGCAATTTCCTCTATTTCAACAATACATGAAGACTACAGTGGCTCACTCCCTTGTCCTTCATTCTTAGGCTAAGCGCATACAGGCAATTCCTTCCGCAACTAAACAGTTTAGTCGGGTTGCCTGCACCGCGCGATTTCACGGCGACTAAACTGTTTAGTTGCGACGGGTGCGCATACATGCGATTTTTAATCTCTTTCGATTCTTCATTTTTGGATGCGCTGGCTGTCTTTTCACGCACTGCGCACGCGCTGGGAGCTCCAAAATGATTTTTTTTATAGTGATACAATTCAGTTCAAGCGAGCTCAGAAATTGGCGCGCTTTATTTAACGGCGTTTTAAAGAAGCGTGCGCTATTCTTAAAATAATTTAGCTGAAAATGTCTGAGATTATTAGGATTGATATGGAATTATTGATTGAGTGTATAGAAAGAAGGCTTGCGCTATATTTATTATCAGTTATTACTTTAAAAATAAATAATAATTTTGCATACTTTTAATAATTGTTACTCCATTTTTATTAATAATTAATGTGTTTTATTACGTAATTTTAATTAGCTTAATTGGTCTTTTCTTACTTGATATTTCAGATGCTTTGAAATCAGTAATTTTAATTTTATCCTTTATATTATTTATCTCTCTTTAGCAAAATCCCTTTTTTTCAACTAAGCGATGAATGAGATATCATTGAGTAGGATTTTTTTAAAGACTTCAATGAAAAACGCAGTCATTTTATGTTAAACATAGTTTTTTATTTCAAAATTTGAGCGAAAAGAAAATTTTGAGTTACAAGAAAAGTTTTCATTTCGGCGAACTTAATCGAACTCGTGTGACCTGTGCTATAAACATTTGAAAACTATGAAACATTTTTTTAACATTTGTTAAATATGAAACATTTATTTACTCAATATACTTCAATAATAGACAAAATATTTTAATTATAGTGATGTGCGCTTTTTGGAATGAGCTAGTGATATTTAGAATCGTGTCGCATTCTATGTTTTTCGTATTCATTGTGTACTAGCCATCTTCGGCGACTAGCTTGTTCACCGGGAATATAATTTCAATGGAATCTCTTATGCATAATTTAATATACATGGTTCCCTTAACAATTTCAAATTGTGATAGACATTTAATCCATGTTCTTTCAGTAGATTTACACCTGTTCTGTTCGTTGTCTGCATGAACGTCCCTAATAGAGTCAAGTGATTGGCTGTGTCATGCAACATCAAACTGCACATTGTTGGCATCAACTTCACTCTTACTCCTCTTGCAAAATATATATTAGATTTTAACTTTAAAATGGCGCGGCACATTTTACTTCCAGCCTCATGTTAACTGGATGAAAATGTGCTGATTAAAACATAGCATTAAACATTAAGATATTGCCTTATCTTTCAACAATGATGGAGAAACACGCAATTAAATGTTTGTTTAAACAATGAAAACGGTTTGAATTGCGTTGCAACAATGAAAAGTATTGTTGTAAATTATGCCAAAAAATATTTTTTAAAATGCATTAAAATTAGAGGAAAAATTGTACGGCAACTTAATTGATATCATTGAAAAGGTCATTTTTTGCACTTTCAAGATGGCGTTATGCTGTAATATTTTCGGAAGTTATAAAGGAAGAACGCCAAAATTTCGCTTAATATTTAATTAAAATTCTAATTAAAATTTTTAAAAAGGGCTCCGAGGTGCACATTCCCACCCTCCAAAGTATGTTTGTGCCAAATTTAGTGGCTCTAAGTCCAGTGGTCTGGCCTGTAGAGCGCCAAGATACAAACACACACACACAATCTTCTTTATTATCAGTAGAATAGTAGTCGGCTACTTTACTTTGAAAAAACTGATGTACTTTGATAAATTGTTCCGCGAACTATTTTTAAATTGAATATTGATATCAAATTCGAATTTGGTTAATTTGAAACTGATTGATCCACAATGAAAATTAGATGTATCCAAAAGTTCGAATTAAGAAAAATTGGGTTTAAAATCAAACACAAGAGATAAAGATTTATTTTAAAGTTTTAATGAATATTACGTAATTAATTAATAAACAGTAAATAATTTTGATGTATAAAGCAATATTAGTTATTCCAATAAATAAAAAAGTAATTTAAATAAAGAAATATATGTACTGCACATAGAGTGCAAAAATTGTGTAATTATTTTTTAATTAAATACATAGAACAGGAGCTAAGAGCGAGTTCTTGAGTTAATTATAGGCCTTAAAGATAATTCGCTGGCACTTAAAAGATACGGACGTATTTGACTAACGAAAACAATTCAGAAATGAGCACGATTTCAGTTTTGACCTAAAATTAACCTAATAAATTCGAATTATGGGCTTATGTACAGAACTCGCCTATTACTAGTAATGATCATCAAAGCATTTGGTAAAGAAAGAAAGCAATGAAAACGAAAGTTCACCATTCAGTCTAATCATTGAAATGATAGCTTCGTGAGAGGGTGTTAGCTGAAAATGAATTTGAGAAAAACTAAATTGTATCACTATAAAAAAAAATAATTTTGGAGCTCCTAGCGCGTGCGCAGTGCGTGAAAAGACAGCCAGAGTATCCAAAAATGAAGAATCGAAAGAGATTAAAAATCGCATGTATGCGCACCCGTCGCAACTAAACAGTTTAGTCGCCGTGAAATCGCGCGGTGCAGGTAACCCGACTAAACTGTTTAGTTGCGGAAGGAATTGCCTGTATGCGCTTAGCCTAAGGCTATGCGCATACATGCAATTATTAATCGGGCAACAGTTTAGTTGCATGTTAAAAGACCATGGGCTCAAGTTAGAGTGCGCATACATGCAACTTTATAGTTCGGCAACTAAACAGTCGTAAAACCACAGCGATCGTCTTTTGATTAAAGAATCGCACAACTATCGTAAAGTACATGGGTTTCTACAGGAGCGCGCATACATTCGACTAAATAGTTGCTCTTCTCTATTCATTCAAGGGGTGAAGGTCACAAAGCGAGCTCAGAAATTGACGCGTTAACTAGACGAAGATTTATTTAACGGCTTTTTAAAGAAGCGTGCGCTTTTCTTAAAATAATTTAGCTCTAAAAATGGCTGAGATTATTAGGATTGATATGGAATTATTGATTGAGTGTATAGAAAAAAAGGCTTGTGCTATATTTATTATCAGTTATTACTTTTAAAATAAATAATAATTTTGCATACTTTTAATAATTGTTACTCCATTTTTATTAATAATGCATGTGTTTTATTACATAATTTTAATTAGCTTAATTGGTATTTTCTTAGTTGATATTTCAGATGCTTTGAAATCAGTAATTTTAATTTTATCCTTTATATTATTTATCTCTCTTTGTCAACATTCCTTTTTCTCAACTAAGCGATGTATGAGATATCATTGAATAGGACTTTTTAAAAGACTTCAATGAAAACGTAGTCATTTTACGTTTCAAAATTTGAGTGAAAAGAAAATTTTGATTCACAAGAGAAGCTGTCACTTGGGCAAACTTAATCTAACTCATGTGACCTGTGCATAAACATTTGAAAACTATGAAACATTTTTTTTAACATTTGTTAAATATGAAACATTTATTTACTCAATATACTTCAATAATAGACAAAATATTTTAATTATAGTGATGTGCGCTTTTTGGAATGAGCTAGTGATATTTAGAATTGTGTCGCATTCTATGTTTTTCGTATTCATTGTGTACTAGCCATCTTCGGCGACTAGCTTGTTCACCGGGAATATAATTTCAATGGAATCTCTTATGCATAATTTAATATACATGGTTCCCTTATCAATTTCAAATTGTGATAGACATTTAATCCATGTTCTTTCAGTAGATTTCCACCTGTTCCGTTCGTTGTCTGCATGAACGTCCCTAATAGAGTCAAGTGACTGGCTGTGTCATGCAACATCAAACTGCACATTGTTGTCATCAACTTCACTGTTGTTCCTCTTGCAAAATATATATTAGATTTTAACTTTAAAATGGCGCGGCACATTTTACTTCCAGCCTCATGTTAACTGGATGAAAATGTGCTGATTAAAACATAGCTTTAAACATTAAGATATTGCCTTATCTTTCAACAATGATGAAGAAACACGCAATTAAATGTTTGTTTAAACAATGAAAACGGTTTGAATTGCGTTGCAACAATGAAAAGTATTGTTGTAAATTATGAAAAAAAATATTTTTAAAAATTCATTAAAATTAGAGAAAAAATTGTACGGCAACTTAATTGATATCATTGAAAAGGTCATTTTTTGCACTTTCAAGATGGCGTTATGCTGTAATATTTTCAGAACTTATAAAGGAAAAACGCCAAAA
>BGPR01038450.1:3978-14704 GCA_013235015.1 Araneus ventricosus | reverse complement strand
TAACAGTTTCGTAACAGTATATTCCCACGCTGCAGTGTTCATGAAACAGATCCAGATCACTCGTTTAAAACATTAGTAGTTATGTGAACAGTAGACCTCGCGTAGAGCATAGTTGTAACAGTAACAGTTTCGTAACAGTATATTCCCACGTTGCAGTGTTCATGAAACAGATCCAGATCACTCGCTTAAAACATTAGTATTTCTGTGAACAGTAGACCTCGCGTAGAGCATAGTTGTAGAAAATTTTACGCTCGAGAGTGGAGGCAGTCTTCAAATTTTCATAGCATGAACCGTTTGGTTAGAATCTTTGAGAAAACGTACTTGCAAGAAAAGAGAGAAATAAAAACTGAAATGAAAAAACAACTCTCAACATGGAACTACGATCTTGTATCTTCATTTATTTTTAATTTTCAGATTGCGAATTATTTACAAAAGTTTCTGCTTTTATCATTATTCGCAAAATTGCAATTACATGTCTGATTTTATCAGTATTAACAAATCGCAATGTCTACTTTTAGCAGTAGTAACAAAATTTCCATTAAATGGCATTTATTATCATCGGTATTTTTGAAAGAATTATGAATATAGTTTGGCTAGAATCTTTGGAAAAAAACTGTACATTACACATGAAACTGAACCATTATAGCTACCTCTATCTTAAAACGGAATCAAAAATAAAAACCCTTACACAAATGGTGTTTTTAATGACTTCAAGGAACATTTATACCAATTTCGAAGAAAACCGAGCAACGCGTTTAATCGTGACTGGGTAACAAATAAATTTACAGACAAATAGACTGAATGCCGAGCCGTTGAGTTAAAACAGAATCTCGCTTCGCTCAGTCCAACAGCAAATATATTTATATTTTAGAAATGCAGTATATTCTGAACCACGCGACATAAATGAGCCCATGCCAGATTATAAAGAAAGAGTGGGAACACTTTTTTATGTAAAAGAAAACCTAAATAATATCTTTGATGATATACTGCTTTTCAAGACAAAAAAAATAATACATAACTAACGTGACAATTTATTTTTACCTTCCAAACGGGACAACTACTAATTTTTAGGTAATAGTTAGCGTAGCCATTTTTTTCGCCTCAAAACAGGACATCTAATTTTTAGGTAAGAGTATAGCTACGAAAATATAGAAAATTGAAAAGAATTTTTAGTATTATTAAGGAAACGCATATTTCTTCGTTGTTTCTAATTATTAACGAAAAGAAAGCTCATGAACAAGTAAAATTGAAGCTAATGAAATGTAATAAATGAGCCTATCATGGAACTTTTTGATTTTTCGGGCTTGTTTTAGAAACAGTCCCTGGGTTGCTCCGTAGCGAGGGTGGTAACTCTTGGGACACAATCTGAGTTTTTCGCTCCTGGTCATAAAGGATTAACAATTATAAATGCTGCCTGGAGCATAACATTTTTTCATATTTGGCTTTAAAAAGTGACATTAAAACGCTTTAATATTTTGCCTCCATGGCGCTTCCTAATACTGGAGCCCAGAGCAAACATAACCCAGTTGGCTCCCGCTCGCTACGCCATTGTTACTCTCTTTCTGAAAACGGGGCATTTCAGTATGTCGAGGCTCTGCTTGGGGACAATGGGACAGATTCCCTAAAAAGGGGATGGTCCCGTTCAAAACGGACGTATGGTCACATTATACATAACCAACAAACTGATCTTTTAGGCCTGTCTTATTAAAAAAAGATATAAATACGAATTAAGGGAAGTTCAAAAAATTCAAAATTCAGAAAAAGGAATTCAAAATTTTGAATTTCTTCTTTGTGGATAAATGTTTTTCTTTCCAATTTGTTCCGGAATAGGTTCAGGCCTTAGAGGAAAATTCAAATTTAGACCTTAAAGTCGTTTTTCCTCGACAGAGAGCCTCTTCTATTTTTGAATCTGCATGGATGAAGATCCTCTGATGACATCATCCACCAGATTCTTATTTCTCCTCGTTCTTTTTCATTCGTTGTTTGTTAATATAATTGTATTTTTACCTCTTTCACAATAAAAACTTCCTTTAATTTGAATTTTTATCTTTGTTTTTCGCGATTTTTCCTGGATGATGCTGCACTTGTGCGAAACAAATAAATTGCTTCTATTTTTGTTTTGTCCTTTTTTATATATTCAATCCGTATTAAATAAGAAGTAGAACGGAGTAAGAGCGGAAGAGTAGAAGAGTAAAACACCCAAGTAGCACACTGTATTGTATAACATTGTAAAATTTGGAGAAACAATATTGAAACTGTAAAATATAAGACTTTTGTTATATTTTTGAATATTCGGTCCAATATTCAGTCGATATTGTACAATATAGTTCTATCTAGTTTCTATATTGTGATATTTATTTTCCCAAAATTATGAATATTCCCAATATTGAACCTAATTACTTATTACAGTATGGGGAAAAAGTATAGCTCGTCCTTCGATTCCGTAATACTCGATTATTTTTTAATCAACACGTGTTACTTTTACAATCCTTGGAATCGAACCTGGATCATTCGGTTAGCTGACCTGTCGACGTATCCAGTCAACCAACGAGACCCTGAACGTTGACGATAGATTATGGTAAGGCAGCTGGCTTGATTCGAAGTATAATGCATCTAAACATCTTATTTTGAATAGTTCTTTTAATTAAAGCAACTTTTTAGAATTTCAAGTTGAGAATATAATTTAAATTCAAAGAGAGAGCGATTTTCGCTCTTAACTATTTGCTACTGGAATAAATTATGGAATTAAGCTTCAAAAGTAAACTGGTTACTTTTGAAAATATGGGACATAAGGAAAGTTATAATTATCCACAAACATTAACCGTTTTTAGGGTTTAATTTTATTTATAAATATTAAAATTTCAACATTAAGAAAAAGGTGATTTGTAGTTCTCTGTAAAATTCGAGTTGCTCATATAGTAAAAGATGGAATGGGAAATTTTTCGAAAGTAAATTTTTATTAAATGTCTAGTTAGATTTTTCAAATCAACATTGATTTATTTTAGTTTAAATAAATAGAAAGAAGGACGATCTAGGACATTTTGTAAAAACCGGATGTTTTTTAAAAGAGAGATAAAGAATCAAAGCCAGATATATACAAATG
The DNA here is from genome assembly GCA_013235015.1 of Araneus ventricosus. Taxonomy (NCBI): domain Eukaryota; kingdom Metazoa; phylum Arthropoda; class Arachnida; order Araneae; family Araneidae; genus Araneus; species Araneus ventricosus. The sequence goes on along the minus strand of BGPR01038450.1, from coordinate 11,601 downwards.
TATCCAGATTGTCTCGTCACTTCAGGTAAAAAAAACTGAATAATAAGACTTTGTGTTATATTTTAAATGCAGAATTTACAATATTGACAACACTACATTGATCAACGTTCTTAATCAATATTGTCATCACTACATTGATTAACGTTGTTAAACGTAAAATTTGCAATGCAATTAAATAAAGATTTCAGCTCAGAATTAAAACTGTCAATTCATTTTTACAGGTTGCATTTTTTTTCAATAATTATATTTTATATCGTATAATGTTTTTAAATCACTTTAACATTTGTAAATCACTCGATAACCGACAATTAAAATGATTCGGATTTTTAGATGTTTAAATGTTTTGGATAAATAGCATATATTTTACATTAAATGAGTCAGCAGTTTAAAGAAAGGAAAGCACACCAAAAATTCAAAACGCACATAACTTGCACAAATCGTATTTTTTAATGTATATTCTCAGTGCTAACTGTAAAAATGGAAAGGAACCCGTTAAGTAAGCCAATAATGTAAAGAATCTCATCTAAAAGTTTAATTTCCAAAACACAATAAATGTAAAAAATAGTTTTCTTTTCACATAACAACAAAAACATAAATAGAAAATAGTTTTCTTTGATTTACGCCAGATTTTTTTTTTATTCTTTCCCTTCTTCAAACATCTTATTCTAATCTAATTTCAGCACTACTCGAATATTTCTCGTTTCTAAAATATAAGGTTTTGTTTCCCTGCGTCTTGAACAAACCTTTCAAATTCAAAATTCATGCATTTTCGCGGTTTCAAAACCAAAACGTATTTTCATTTCTCTTCTTCGAAATAGTTACTGATGATCATTTTTATAGTATTTGGTAGAAATACACTAAAATAGCTCAGTAATGACAAAAAATAATCCTTTAGTTTTACACCATTTTGTAAATGCATTTTAAATCGAGCAAATGATGTGTGTCGCTTGATATATAACCTTATGAGGGAATTCAACCACGAAATTGCTACGTTATTGTATTAAGATTAATTATTTCTGCAAGTCAGGAGCAGTAGAATTCGTTAAATTTTATCCTTCTTCATCAAGAGATATACGGTTTCACTGGACCATTTTAACCATCATTTACACAGTCTTCCGAAGAACGTATAAAATTCACTTTTGGCACCATTCCCACAGCGGAAAAAAAACTTAACAATTTACACTCGGATAAAATTTTAATAAAAATAGACTGGACATTTTCTGGCATTGTTTTTTTCTTCTCATTTTTGTATTTTTTTAATGGCTGTCGCACCAGTTGGGAGGACAAAAAACTAATTTAACTGTGTCTGTACTCACCAAATCAGAGACGAACGCAAACAGAAATATTTTCAATGCAAAAAAATGGCGATTCTCTTTTGACAAAATTTTAAATGGCTCTTACGCAAATAGAAATATGATTTTTTTTTCGGAGAGTAAGAATAAATTGAGAATATGCTTCGCTACTTTTTTTTCCTCTCCTTGTCATGTCGCGATTTTTTTTTAAATTGAAAAATACCTATCAGAGGAAAAGAATGTTTCAAAAAATAACTGAAGAGCCCAATCAGCATTCTAAATACTCCATTTTTTATATATAGGTTAAAAAGTAATTTGTGAGAAAAAATGGTTTTAAAGCTGATTTTAAATATTTATTTTCCTCAAAAAATACTTTTCTGTTTTATCTCCTTAAATCTAGATCACGTTCTGTGACATATCTGACTAATTAAAGTGACTTAAGAGATAGTTGTAAAAATAAACCAATGGTATCACAAGCATCAAAATTATAAAAATTAATCAATTGTATCAAATTTTATGAAAGCATAAGATTGAAAATGATCCATTGGATACATTTTTAGTGAAAATCCTGCTCTTTATATTTTTCTACTATTATTTGAATTTTAATGAAAGATTTTTCTATTTCTTTTCTCTCTGCCGTATAACGAATAGCGTTTAAATTGCACTTTTCAGATCTCGGTGGAGAAGAAAAACCACGAGATCGGAGAACCAAATCTTTGCGGCATGCGTTTTAAAACATGGTTAAATAAACTATTTTAAAAAGTGGAAGTCCTTAACTTTCTGTAACTCGTATGAATTAGATACATTTCCATTTCGCTATTTATGTCAATTTTTAGTATTTATTGCACTTGTATACTGCCCCAGTAGAAGCTTAAACGGGGGTAACCGTTGCTCAATCAGCAGAGAATTGGAATGTAAATCTGTTCGTCTGTGGACTGGACTTTCTCACATTAGATCTAAATGTTATTTATTTATTTTCTAGGCAATTCTAGATTTTTTTTAAATTCTAGTTGGATGATTCTGGAATATTGCTGAAGTGTTAAACTGCTGACTAATGCAAATTTTATTTTTCCTTGTGTTACGAGTTGTTTCGGGATCATAAGTCTCCTTTATTGTTATATCATATTCTTCAATTTTTTGCATCTTCGTGACAATATTATTTGAAAATCGTGATTCATATGTATCACGACTATCATTGGATTATTATACGAAAATGGCTGGATTATGTTTATACTAGAGAATGCTCGACTAATTTCCCTTATCGTTCATTTCTGAAACTTATTTACATCATTTGTCTCCCCATGCACTAAAAAATCTGGTAGATTCTCAAGCAGGCAAAACAAATAAAACTTTCAGATATTTAAAATTTTGTCAAAAGATCATCGACATTTTTTGCATTTAAAATAGGGGGGTTATGGGTACAGTCGCAGTTAAATTAATTTTTTGTCGTCCTAAATGGTGCGACAGCTATTAAAATTATACAAAAATGGAGGGAAAAAATGTAGAACGCAGTTTGGATATCTTCTCTTTAACCGATCAAGTCCCAAGTTTAATACAGAACTGCATTTTTTTTATGTAACGACCGCAAATCAAATCTAATTTATCTAAAATGTTATTGTCACATTTTTGAGTTACCTCGTTAACATCCCAATAGACAGATAAACAATCAGTACTCAAACAAAATCTGCTACAGATTTAAATTCTGATGATATAATAATGGACTAAATTTCGTCCACCAAGCTTGCAGGGAAGTTCTAATTCATCCTGTTCAAATGCGCACAAAAGACAGACTTTGTGCGAAACTCGATACATATTGTTACGAACATGGAAAGTCGCTTCCCATCTATGTTAGTCTTATGGTTGGGAAGAGAGTTTTACAGGGGTAAGTATGGGATAACTGGAAGCAGCCAGGCCTGGACTCCTGACCTTGGCGACAAACTTGGAGATAAATTTGGAGACCTTGGCGAAAAATCGATGATTCCAGAAAATGCACCCCTTTTCTCGATATCTCTATTAGGAAAGAAAATACGCTTGAAGGTACGAGAAAACTCCATGTGACGTCATGGCCTGTCGGGGAGAGTATATAAGGGCCAGTCTTGGATCAGAGGAGTAGTTTTGATCCATTGGGAACGACTTTAGAGTTTCGTCTGCAGTGCGAGCTGGAAAGCTGGTGAGCTGACCGCTATTCAAAGGCTGTTATTATCGTTATTAGTGATTTGCTGACCGTGTTGCTAAATCTCAAAGTACTGAACTAATCTGTGCAAGATCTATTGTTTCCTGTTGCCTGTGCTACGTGTTTTCCTGCATACTTGTGAATAAACCTTCATTCTCCATTTTCCTGCGTATTTGACTGTTATATTACTGTTTTGTAACAATATTTACAGTTTTAATGTTAAGACCACATATCAAATTTTAATTGTCTAGCTTATTCCGTTTCTGAGTTATTGTGTTCATATACAAATGTAATTGAAAACATTATTTTTTCCTGACTCAGTGAAGTCTAAAATGTGGAGATTCATCAAAATCTTGAAGTCGAATTTTTTCGGTAATCACAATAGTTTGTGTGCTTCGCTTAGGAAAAAGTAAAAATGGCCTACGCCATTTTTCTTCATTGACTCGTTTTCCTCTTTGTATACATCTCATAATTCATCAAAATATAAGTTCTTTTGGACATCTATTCGTATTTCATAACTTCTCTACCATTATTGTCGGTGTTCTATTCTTTCCAACTTCTCTTTTGTGTGTAAGGATGAAAACAACAAAACGGACTAACTGAGAAGATGAATACTCAGCCGGACGGGTTTGATGACTGCGAGAAAGAAATCAACAGGACTGGGGTCTGTTTGTCCTTCGACCGCCGTTCTCCGGTTATGCTCCGAAGAAAAGAAACAACTGCTCTCTGACTTGAGTGGTTTTCTTATCTGAGGTCATTACTTCTGGTCATCACCGTCGAGAAGCACTATAAGTAGCAAAGAATCACCGTACGCTGGACAAAAGGGAAGGGAGTTGCGAAGTGTGCCTTCTTTATGTCTGTCATCGATATTTTTCACAGAAAGGCTCTCAATATAAACTCCGTTCCCGTTGTTGTATTGTGGAAATAATAGCAGATTAGAATTATTCTAGATTGCAAACTTTTGCAATTTCCATTGCGGATATTTATAAAGCACATAAATACAAAAACTGAAAAATTACTAATATACGAAAGCAAATTACAGAAAAAATAACGGCTATAAACAGTGGGAAAAAAGGTGGAAAGGTAATTTCTGTTTAGTGCGCAAGTTGTGTCAAATGTAAAAGCAAAATAACAATAAACACACAAAATGAAAAATGGGTACGAAAATGGAAAGGAATATCATGGGATACTGCTCGTCAGGAGTAGAAATATCCCAATGATATTCAAAGTACCATTTTTTCTGAGTAATGGTAAACGAGATAAAGTTTGAAAAAAGCCATTATCCCTTCAGAAACACCGATCGTAAGATAGAATAATCCTAGATTAAGAATAAGGAAATGTGTCTAGAAGTATATATGTTACGGTCAATATAATTAATCGGTTATTATTAATGCCAATCACAGTCATTATTAATCATAATCGGCCATTGTTAATAATAACTGCCTAAAAATCCGGTTTTGATTAATAATAACCGATTAATCACATTGACCGTAAATTAGGCACAATAAAAATAACAAAAATTGTGGTACCTAAGTAACCTACATAAAAGGAAAAGTTTCAACTAGCTCCATGGCCAGTCACAGCATGCGCGTTGGGGAAAAGCATTTTGTATAAAAATAAATTTTCGAGGCTAACAGACCGGTTTGGCAGTTTACTTTCTATATATATGTATTTTTAGAAATTCAAAGAACAGTAAATCATGTATAAAGAATGTATAGATGAATACGTAATAAAAATAATTTGGAAATTTCATCAGTGGGAGAGCGGAAAAGTCATATAAAACTCTCTAAACAATGTATTTTCTGTTCCAGTGTTAGCCAATAACTAAAAAACATTGGTTTTCCAAGTAACAACATTAAGCAACAAGAAAAAGATTGAAGTTGAAGAAAATTAGTACCCTCAAAACAAACAATAATTGTTTAATGTTTTTAGGGTCGGAAAAAATTTCTAGTTGTTTGTTTGCGTTATGATCAAGATTAAAATTATAGTCAAGGTTCCTGCTATAGTCAAATTAGTTACCTCAGCATTACTGTGGATTTTGAAGCATATCCTTAAGCACAAGAACGAACAATTTAGTGTAAATATTGTACAGAGTGGTCATAAATTATTAGACACATTTCAAAAATTAATAAAAAAACTATTATTGTTACAACTACGGTTTTTTAAATGAGAGCGCATTTTAATAAGTTTTTTTTCAGATAGGAATGCGTCGTTAAGGATTATTGGACAGCTCCCATTTTTGAGAGCCATTATCTGCGAAACTATTAAAGCTAGAAGAAAAATAAAAGCACGAATTTGTAGAGAATTTTACTCTCTTTAATTTGTTAAATCAATTACGAATGACAACTAATTAAAATTCAGTTAACTTATTTTTCAAATACCAGTGGTGACTCGTAGCCAACTATTCACGGAACTGAAACTTATTCATAAAGAATAATTACATCAGACTACATACTTACAAGGAATAATTATTTAATATAACATGTTTATAAGGAATAATTATCATAAATTATTGGACCCATTTTTAAAACTTAATAAAAAAAACTAATAATGTTATAAATACGGGTTTTTTTAATGAAATTCAGATAGGTAACACCCCGGTACGGTGATATAGGTGGTCGTAAATTAGTGGACACCTCCCATTTTTGAAATCCATTCTCTAAGAAACTTTTAAAGCTAGAAGAAAAAAAGCAAGTATTTGTAGGGAATTTCAAGCTCTTTGATTTGTTAAATCAGTTGTAATTCGAAAACTTAAACATTTTCGAAATATTCAAGAAAAACTAAAAGAGGAAACAGGAAAGCACACATCGGCTTCTGCTGATCGGTAGCCATTGCGTATGGAAATCTAGAACGCCGAAAAGGAACGCCTAGTATCTGAAAAAACGCAGTTGTAACACTATTAGGTTTTTCTAACTAATTATTGAAATGGGTTCAATGATTTATAACCACCCTATATATTAAATTTGCTCATCTGAAGTGTTATGTTCTTGAGCTATAGCATTGGCATACCCACAGATAGACAGATCGACGAGCAGTCAACCCTTTGACGCATTTGTTCCAAAACTTCATGTAGCTTTAAAATGGTGATAAAAACGTCATATGCCAAATTCCATTGATTTAAATCGGTGCGGTTCTGAGTTATTAAGTAAAATGAACATGGATGCAGAGATAGACAAATCCCTGCAGACGGATTTTGTCCAAAATTTCACTGAAATCTAAAATTTTGATAAAGACCAAATACCAAATTTCAAATACCAAGCTTGTTGAGCTTTTGGGTTATCATGTTCAAAGACGGAGCTGGCGAGGACCGGTGCTTACAGCATAGTCTTGCCATTGTCTCACATGCAAGCAAACTTAATCCAAAAAATAAAATCGGATTCAGGGAAGTCTGGAACTAGGAGATTCATCAGAAAGCCCAAAGTCAAATTTTTTGACAATGACAATTTTTTCTTTGCATACTCAAGAAATTAAAAACAAAAAATTTCAGTTTTTTTTTTAATCCCCTTTCTTTCTTCTTTGTTCTGATTTCTGACCTGTAAATTTTTGTAAGAGTATCTCTGGACTTTTATGAAGACATTTATCGTGAATATTGTGAGTCCTGAAAAGGGAGAATCGTTCTGAACTATGCACAATTTTAAAAAAACAGTCAATATATACATTGTTATTATGTGAGATGGACCAACACACAATTTTCACGAAACTGAGTTAGTCATCATATTTTCCAGACATGGAAAAATGAATCATTTAGCATGTGCTGCCATCTAGTATAAGACAGCTGAAGCTCTTTTGTTCTACTTCAGTTTCGAAAGAAAGCATGTTTTGAATCCGGTATGATATCTAACTCAGTTTAGCGAAAATTGTGAGTTATTCTATTCTGCCTGTCAACGCCTCGTATGAATATTGAGGAGGGAGGCCTCCAGATAGAGTTAAAAAAATTACCACGAAAAGCTATATATATTTATTAGGGAGAAGTCTACGAAAAGATTTAAAAAAATTCCATAAAAGCCTTAAGTATTTTTTTGAGGGGAGAAATCTACAGAACGAGTTAAAAATATTCCATAAAAACCTCTTTGGGAGGACTTGTTTCGTTATTAACTTTGCTTTGGACATAATACTATACTATACTATACTATACTATACTATACTATACTATACTAT
>BGPR01038448.1:0-14704 GCA_013235015.1 Araneus ventricosus | reverse complement strand
TAAACCCTAGGGGAAATCAGTTTTAGATTAATCAGTTAATTTTGAGAGCCTGATGATGAAAACTGCAAAACCTTGTTCCTTAAAAGTTCTGAGCATACAATACATGATCATGCATTTAATTTTATTGCATGCCACATGTTTGAGAAAAATGAACCAATCAGATTGAAAATAGTAAAATAAGGATTGTTTAAAGTATTGGAATGCTTCTTATTAGTTAATCTGAAATTACTGGTTAATTATTGGAAAAACATAAAACTGGTTGCAGTGGCCAAAAGTGGAGCATCTAACGTATCTCAAAACAACTCCTCAAAATCAAAACAATCTAAAAATCTTTTAATCTAAATAACTTTTTTCTAGTGCTAGAAAACTTTATCTTAATATATGCAATACAATCATACATATATTAGTACATACATAAATTGTAATATACAGCGGTATTTCTATTGACATAGAATCTCAATATAATTAATTTTAATAATAAAAGAATTATAGCTTGGAAATTATTACAACAGTTAACAATAAATATTTGGACAGTAATAGGCAACGGATCGATATCTTTCGTGGTTATTTTTAATTCTACGTCATATTATACAGCAATAAATATATAAAAATACAAAAATTGACAAGGTATATTGCATGGACACTCAGCATTATTCCATAAAGGCGAGCAATTTAAAAGTCTACTGAAATTGCACACAAAAAAAACTTCATTTATTAAAGCGAAAAGAAATGTTTCCAATTTATTTATTCATGCAAATTGTCTTCTTAGAAGTTAGAAACACTTACTAAACCCACAGAGAAGAAGAATCAGAGGTCTCACTCCCATAGACCCTAATGGCAACTTTTTTAACATTGAACGTCACATAGACAGTACGCCATCTATCGCGGACTACGGAACTAACCAAAATACGTCAGCGTGACGTCACTGCGACGCAACAGGAAACGAAACCAATACTTATCGTCATGACAACGATGTAAACAATTATTAAAGTATTTTTAACTCGTTTTCTGACGATTATTAAATTTAAGAATATCTAATTTCTTTTGATACATTGTTAATTTGATAGCCTAAATCGTGTAATTTCAAAATAATGTTTTTTCTCTCACTAAACTCAATAATTCTTTAAATACAGAAATTAAAAATAAATATGGAACATTAAAAAAAATTTATTCGTCTCTTGTAGAGTACCAATAATTTAAAACATATGGATGTATAATTTAAGAAGTATAAAGTATTTTTCAAAATATTAAATTTCATTTATTCTTTATCATAATTTTTATATTAGATCCTATATTAAAAAAAAACTGCAAGAAATTAAATTTTGTTGATAAAGTTAATATACTATCTCTTTCAGAATACATTAACACTTCAAACATAAATTATTTTTTAAGAAATAAACATTCATTCTTATTCAAGATAGAATGTAATTTCCATAAAGAAAATTCATTTGCGATTTTTTTTAACTAAGCAAGAAGTTAATTTTTGTTGCTTAAGTTAATACTATACTATCTTTTTCAGAATATTTTAAAACTTCAACTATACAAGATACAAAAATTGATGGAATGCAATTTCCATAATGAAAATTTCTTTATGATTTTCAACTCTGCAGAAAATTCATTTTTTAAAATTATGTTAATATTATACTATTTCTTTTAAAATATATTACACCTTCACCAATACATTAAATTTTAATAACATTCATTATTATTCCAGATACAAAAATTGATAAAATGCAATCTTCATACAATAAAATTAATTCTTGAAGTTCATTTTTCTGAATTTTTCCAACCCTAACAACAAATTGTTCTACTAAGTTGTTATAATAAATGTTTAATACTCAACATAATGTAAAATTTTTTTATTGAACCAACATAATAAATTACAAAACATTGCAACTGCATAACATTTCTAACAAACATTGATTAGAAACCAGAGTGATTTGTTGTGTATAGTTTAAAAACAATCAATATAAGAGAGTAATAAAATAAACCAAGAGCTGAGCATAACTGAATGGCCTTTGTACATAGGGTGGCCCTAGGTCAGGATTTTAAACTCCCATCACACTACGCTCATACTGTCCAGCATAGTAAAACTGTTATTGTGAAATTATAATTTTTGATCAAACAATATAAACAAATTTTCCATTTATTGGAAAAACATTTGTAAGCTTATCTATAAAAAAATCATCAAGAATTACAAGCGTAAAACATATTTCAACTTTTTCTGAACTTGCATTTCAGATTGTTATTCATCATTTAACAAAAGAAGACATTTTTAAAAACTCATGCCTCATCTTTGTGTTCTGGATGAGAAAAAATAAATATAGGGTAGATGCTCCAGTTTTGGCCACATTGGATCTGTTTTCCAATAATTAACCAGTAATTTCAAATTAACTAATAAGAAGCATTCCAATACTTTAAACAATCCTTATTTTACTATTTTCAATCTGATTGGTTCATTTTTCTCAAACATGTGACTTGTAAAAAAATTAAATGCATGATCATGTATTGTATACTCACAACTGTCAAAGTTTTTGTTAAGGAACAAGTATTTGCAGTTTTTCATCATGAAACTCTCTGAATTAAATGATTAATCTAAAACTGATTACCCTTAGGGTTTATGAGGCAAGCTTTCTTTTTATACTGATTTCATATCAAAATTAATTATTTTTATGATTAAATGGGTGGTTGCCAAAACTGGTACTTTAAATTTACTATATATGCCAGTTTTGGACATGCAGGTGGCCAAAAGTGGAACACTATATGTTCCAGTTTTGGCCACATAACTTTATTATTGTGTTTTTAGCCATTACATAAATTTAAGAATAACTGGATGAAATAAAATCTAATTTAGTTTTGTTCCTAAAATAAAAGCAACTGATTTAGTGTTGTTTCTAAAATGAAAAGTAACTGATATAGCTTTGTTTCTGAAATATAAAAGTAACTGATTTAGTTTTGTTTCTAAAATAAAAGTAACTGATTTAATTTTGTTTCTAAAATAAAAATAACTAATTTAGTTGTGTTTGTTTTCATTTTACATAGTAATGACTCCAATTAAAAAAAGAAGGCAGGTAGCATTTCCATAAAAAAATTTTGGTACTCTCCATCTAAATTTGGTAATGCAGTTAAGGCCATTCAAAATGGAATGTCAAAAACATCTCCATTTTGAATGTTTACCTCACATTCATGTTAGAAAATTTCAACTTAGGGACCTGAATCGAGTGATGAGGAATATTCTTTTATATGCAAGGATTGCTCTAATTTTAAAACCGATTCTGATAAATTTTATTAATGTTGCAATTAAAAATTATAAAAATACAGATTTGTGGATATTGTTAGTGAGTATAATAATATAATGCAAATTTTTTATTTGTAAGATTTTTAAAAAATATATGCTTTTGCAATATAAGTTTATTCCTCCCCCCAAAAAAATTATGCGAGTATATATAGTTTGTATTTTATCAACCAAATTAAATTATAGTTTGTATTTTATCAACAAAATCAAATTATCGTTTTCTGCATTCCTGTTTCTTTTTTTTAAAAATTGAAATCTGTAGCGAAAATCACCTTAGGGAAATTTTATTACATATCTTTATAAATTCATCAAAAAAATCATATTTAAAATAACAGAAAATAATGTACTAAAATATATATTGCATAAAAATTATTTATTTTTACTTAAAATTCATTCAAATGTCTGTTAAAAATATAATATTAGTGTGGCCAAAACTGGTGCACATGGGGTTAATTTATTTAAAAATTCATAACTCTAAATCTAAAATATTCTTCAAAAAAATTTTATAACTAGCAAAAAGCCAATAAAATTTGCTAAAGAATAGTATAAATACGATTTAATATGCTTTAAACAGTCATCCACTGTGAAATTTCAATTTCAAATTTTCTCTTAAGGTGGCTAAAACTGGAGCATCTTCCCTATATTAACTTTAATTAAAACAATGAAACAAAGTTAAACAAATAAGTTAAAAGCAGACATAAAACATAAATGCAAATTGATGAAATATTCTAACAAATAAGCGTTGGCCATTTGAACAATATCATATTCTTTAAAATATATTATGTTTATCTAATTTATTAGCCTCATGTATCAGTAACTTTTTACAATTTATACATTAAAGAGATAATAAACTTTTTACAGCAAAATAAACTCAAATATAAAATCAAGCGATTTATTTGAATAATATTCAGGGTAGTTAGTACTTAAAGTTATCCATATTTCATTTGTTGAATAGCACCATGTAATGATTTACCCAATGTAAACATTCACTTGATAGTTTTAACTTATATAACTGCTGAGGATAAATGGTTAACTAAACCATCTTATCAAATTTTTAATTGTAAATTCATAATAGATCTTGTTGAAGAAAATTCTCCATGTATAGAATCAAGGATTTAAATCATTCTTCTGCAGTCATCCTGTAGACAGACCAGCTTCAACAATGACCGAGTTCCTGAAAGAACAAGCAAATTTCTAGTACACTCCCATTTATATAATACAATTTATATAAAACAAACCCATTTCTTTTTATAAAAGGCACTGCCTCATTGTCATGCATAAATATTAGTAAATAAATATTCAACCGAGAGGGTTTCTAATCAATACTTAATTAGAATTCAAAGAAAGTAATTTACAAGCAACTTTCTTATGTCAATATGTGTTAATTAAAACAGATCAAAATATTTTGATATCCTTAATAAAATAGTTTTACATAATATGTTTATTAGATAAACTTCCTTTATTTAATTAATAGAAACGAGAATGAATAGTTTAATTTTTAATTGGAAAATTCTAAATATTATTCACATTTAAAAAATATTAATAAAAACAAGAACTTATAAAATGCAATGTAGCCTTAACCAGACTACAGAGATTCTTAATCGGTTCCTTATTCAATGGCAGCAAATTTGATTGGCTTTCTGCTAGTTACAAAATTTTTCTGAAGAATATTTTAGATTTTGAGTTATGAATTTTAAAATAAATTATCCCAATTTGCACCAGTTTTGGCCATACTAATATTATATTTTTAACAGACATTTTGATGAATCTTCAGCCAAAATAAATCATTTTTATGTATTTTAGTTCATTATTTTCTGTTATTTTAAATGTGATTTTTTTATGAATTTATAAAGATATGTAGTAAAATTTACCCAAGCTGATTTCAGCTGCAGATTTCAGTTTGAAAAAAAAAACAGGAATGCAGAAAACAATTTAATTTGGTTGATAAAATACAAACTGTATATACCTCACATAACTTTTTTTTGATAAAATATGAAACAAAAAATGGGGAGAGGAATCAACTTACATTGCAAATACTTAAAGTATAGGGTTTTTTTTAAATCTTACAAATCAAGAATTTGCATTATTACTCACTAACAATATCCATAAATATATATTTTTATAATTTTTAATTGCAACATTAATCAAATTCATCAGAATCATTTTTAAAATTAGAGTAATCCATGCACATAAAAGAATATTTCTCATCACTCGAGTCAGGTTCCTCAAGTTGAAATTTTCTAACATATATGTGAGGTAAACATTAAAAATGGAGAAGAAAGCTTAACTCATAAACCCTAGGGGAAATCAGTTTTAGATTAATCATTTAATTTTGAGATTCTTCTTCTCTGTGTTAAAAACCATAAATTCATCAAAATACAGCAAAATTTGTATATTTGCACAGATTCAACCAAACCTAAGTTCTCCTTCAGAAATTTTTTCTGAGCATATTGTGATTTCATAACATTAAAAGTGGAATTTAAATTACTCACTGCAGGATAATTTAAAACCAAGTTTAGAACATTCTCATTTAGATTGTTTTCTTTAAGTTTCTACTGTAGACTGTTTAGTTAATGAAATGTTATCAGTTTGGAATTCATTTACTGCATTTATTAATTCAAAATGGTAGAGTTGGAAAATTTTTCTTGCGTTTTCAAAATAAATAATGCAACATTTCTATTGGGATCAATATTGATTTCTCCCTGAAATTTTAAACTTGATAGGGAACCGAATGAGACAATTGTGCCCGATTTCTGTTTTTGACAGGTGTTAAGATCTCAGATTTGAAATAATTTAAAACAAAACAAGAGTGATACCTTGATTAATGTGACTTAAAAGGAGAATAAAGTGTATATTATATCTGACAATTCTTTAGGGGCAGAAAATAATATGTTTTTAAAAATGTGAAATAAACTTACATTTTAAAAATGACTTAAATCCACATGTTATACAAGTTAATAAATTTGTATTTTCTTATTTTTAAATTCATTGTGTTGATACAAGTGCTTTTTAAATGACGAAAAAGTGGTAAATGTTATAGAACAATTGTTGAAGCCACAAATATAATTAAAATTAGGATCATATCTGTGAAAATTCCTTAAATAAGATAAATACAAATGAACACAAGAAAATCTTTAGCTCACTGCGAACAAAACATACTGGTACTACAAAATAAATGACAGAAATTGACCAAATAATACAATTTTTTTCCCAATTTGATATAACTTTAAATGTTATGCTTAAGTGACATTCTGCGATAAAAAATAAGGACTTTGTTAACCACCATAAATTTTCACCATATATTTCTGAATAAATGTAAAGGTGGTAACAATATGTTTTGGATAAATTATATTTCTCATAAAAAAATGACATTAACAGTCCATTAGCTGTTATTGAATTGTCCGCTCTGCATAAAATTTCGATTTCAGCTGCAATGGAGAAATTGTTGGCTTACATCTCTTCTTAGATCTGTCTCTGCAGATCTCCTTCAACATCCGAGGTAACCTAACAGAACAAAATTTATGAAATATTGAAAAATCATTAAATTATGAATAATGGTTTTAAGCCCCTAAAAACAAATATGGAAATAAGAACCCTATTAGTGCATTTTGAGGGCTTCTCGGAACCCTGAATAGTCAGGTAAGGTAAAATGGATGGTCAAAATATATGGCTTATACAACAGATATTTAATAACATATGCAGTATTTTGAGTTGGGTATTCAAGATGTTTGTTCCAACTTTCATTTCTCGATTGATATTATCTGACTTTCATTCCTCGATAGAGGCAAAACAGTAAACGAGTTTATGCCTCAAGTTGCGTGTTTAAACTTTCATCATCCAGATTATTAAAGAATTCCTATTATATTGAAAAATATCTTATTTTGGAAATTTCTTCTGCTGTTTCAACTTAAATTTAAGGAAAAAAATTTTTAATGTCATAATTTTAGAAATGAGTATATGGGTCGACTGAACATTCCACATCTCGTAAAGGATAGACACAGCATTATTTTTTAAATAAATAATTCACTTACAATAAATTACACATAAATATTCCATGTAATAACTAGTTAACTTAAACTAATCTTTTTTTCATAATGAAAAATAATGAACGAATTATATACTTAATTTGAGGATTTCTTGTTTTTGTTCTTGCTGTCATTCTTGTTCGTACATAACACAAGGGGTAAATTACAGTCCTTGACATATTTTGAAATAAATATAAAATCAAATAAATAAAAAGTGCAGTTTAAACAAAAATTCTTTTTAAAAAAATTCTCATGGTGTAAAAGTTTTGAAATATGCAATATTGGCAAAAACTTCCAATTTTTCTACTGTATGCTTGAATAATTCAAAATAAAGATACAAACATATATGCTGGAGAAATTTTAATAAGAAAATATGTTCTAGGAAGGTTAAATATATAGAAAGCAAAACTCGCAATGCACAAAATTGAGAAAAAGAAAATATTTTAGATTTTTGGAAGATTACTATATCAGTGTATTGCAAAAAATACATATTTTTATCACTGTGTGGGGTAAATGAGTATACAAAACATAATTAAAAACATCTCCACACAAACACATATATATATCAAATTACTAGTGAAACTTATTTAATTTTTACTCTGAACATGTGCAATGTATAGATTAAACAAAAGAAAGTTTTAATAAACAATATTTTTACTTAATTCTTAAAAGTAGGATATTTTACCCCACTGGAACCTACATGAAAATCAAGTTTTTAAGCTAAATGTATAGAACATTTAAACCTACCTCTTCAACAAAACATTCCACAGGATCTTTCAGTAGGTAGGTAGGATATTCAGTAGTATGGCAAAACGTAAACACTAAACTAGTTTTAATATTATGATTTTCTTTTCCTGAAGACCTTGGAAATAATTGATTTATTATTGTTGATGCTGTTACTGCTTGATCATCAATATATATTGCTGTATCCTTCAAGTGAAGGAAAATTTGCATAATCGGGTGCGATATGATACGTTGATTCAATTAATTCAAGTAGCTATTCACCGTCTGTAATTTCTCGTACTTTAGAGGATGTCCTGTATTGCATTAAAACCTTCATCTACAAGAAAATTAAGAAGATATTTGAAACACATGGGATTAAAAATATTACCGACAATTCATTAATAACAGTATCTCAAATTTAAAGGTAAAAATATATCCAAGGAATATTAACATAGACAAACATTTTAGCATGCTTTCCTCAACCTTCCAGCGGGCGCGCTTTTGCAGGAGATACCTACTTTAATTGTGCATCTTATTACATATTTATATCGTTATTTTATATATTTAATAGCAATTTTACTAATAAAATCTTTGTTTACTATTACTTAACAAAATGTACGGTACGGCACTAAACTCGATTTTTTTTTGGCAATAAATTGCTAAATGTGGTAACCCAATGGCGGACAGGAACATGGCAAATGTGATAACATGGCGGGCGTTTGGCGAATTTTCCATGATTTGGTGCCATCTTGGCGAGGGATGTACCGTACACTTCGGTTTTACCAGATAACATACATAAAAGTTGCATTTGTTTTTGTAAAATAACGCGATATATATATATGTAATACGATGCACGATATGTCGTAAAATTTGCGTAAGCGCGCCTGCTGGAGGTTAACAACAACAATGAGTAAAAACGTTTCAGTTTTAATATTTACAAACAGCATTAAACGATAAATTAACAGTAAACAGATCGTAACGCCAACACTTTTAGAGTTAGTACAATACATTCCAATATACTTAAAAATAAAAAAAGTTTCACTTTTATAAACTAAAAAATACACATACCTTACGTTGAATATTGAGTGAAGCTTCGCCGTTCTTCCCGTGTAGTGAGATACTACACAGAGCATGTCAACGTCAACGTGGGTTTGATTACGGAGTTCCGCTTTGTGAAAAGAAATCACTTGCACCTCCACATCATAATTTAGGAAAGGGAATTTAATTAAAGATTTTGACATAACCGAGGGAAACTTTTGAGATAAAAAGAGAGGAACAGTGCTCTCTAACTGCTTCCAAGAAAGCAATGGTTCATAAGGGGAGAGAAAAGATGGGGGAATAATTTAATTAATGAAAAATACGTTGATCGTTGAACCTACAACGAAGAGACTGCTACCGGCATGGTAACAAAAAGAAAGCTAAAGCATTTAACACGTGAAAAATGGGAGATAATTTAAGTGGTGGGTAATGCAGAAAAAGTCGCGCGTAGCACAACGTTTTTCGAAACTAATATGGTGCGAAAACGAAATTAACGAAAGTAACGAATATTTATCACAACGATAATTATCTAGTTTGCTGCTTGGTATTTCGGTAGACTTCAACAGATCCAAAACGCAGGTTATGCATTTTAAATGTTTATTGCATAGATTAGACGACACATTACAGCACACACAAAAAAGAACATTAAACACAGATTAAAGTACTTATTACGCCATTATTCCTCGAACTCCGAACCAAAACTCTAAACCATTAATACATCATTCATTACAAATTCTTTTTAACTCTTTTTCCGCGCTCGCAGCGCCACCTATTGACATTTCGCAACACACCCCACCTGTACTCTGTTAAGAGTACACTACACTACACATAATGAAATACAATACACAAATCACATCACAAATTAACAATACAAAAAATACTAACAAAGGAAAATACTAAAATAACAATATGAATACAGTTATGGAATTCAATACAATAATGAACTACAAAAAATCAAATTATTTCAAGTGGATAGATTAATTGAATTGGCCGTTTTAACTGGCCCTTGCTTGTTCGCACAATACATGATCGTATATGGCCGTCACGTCCAACAATAACATCTTCTATTACACCTAGAGGCCACAAAAATTTAGATTTCGTAGTCCCTTCTAATAAAACTACTTCTCCCTTTTTTAGATCTCGAACTGGGGAGGAATTTACGAAATTATGCGCATTGCGCAATTGCATTAAATAGTTATTTTTCCATTTTCCCCAAATATGTCGTAAAAGTTTGGTTTGATATACTACTCGACGAGTTAAATTTTCCTTCGTAGAAGGTTGATTAGTAAAAATCTCTAGAAAATGTACAGGATAACTAAGATTTTCTTGTCCAGGAAATAAAAAATGAGCAGGGGTGAGGGGTAATGGTTCATCTAAATCATTACTTGTATAAGTAAGAGGTCTATGATTTAACACAAGTTCGACCTCGGACAGGATAGTCGTCATTTCTTCAAAGCTAAGAGACGCCCTACCGAGAATTTTCCTTAAAGGCTCTTTAATACTTCTCATGAGCCGTTCATAGAAGCCACCCCACCAAGGAGCATAAGGAGGTATAAATTGCCATGTTATTTCATGTATGCCTACAAATTTTTTCAAATCTACATCAACTAAGATTTTGGCAAATTCTCTCAAGATATTATCTGTTGCTTTGAAACTCTTAGCATTATCGGAAATGATGACCTTACAATTTCCTCTTCTGGCCAGAAATCGTCTTAAAGACAAAATAAAATGTTTCGTTGTCATATCAATTGTCAACTCAAGGTGAAGAGCTCGTGTAACAGCACATGTAAATAAGGTGATATACGATTTTTGATTACTTTCTTTCCCCGAACGAATAATAACCGGACCAGTAAAATCAATTCCAGTCACTGTAAAAGGGGGATTTTCAAGAATTCTATTTTTTGGCAGTTGTGCCGTTATCTGTTGAGCAGGTTTCAAAGAATATTTCCTACAAATCAAACAATCTCTCAAAACCCTTTTGACAATTTGTCTACCCTTCGGAATCCAGTATCTACTTCGAATTTTAGAAAGGGTCGCCGACACCCCACCGTGACAAACTTTGTTATGTTCTCTACGAATTAACAACTCAGAAAATTTTGATTGTTTTGGTAGAATTATCGGATGAATTTCATTAGAAGAAAATTCACTTTCTTCAAGTCTGCCTCTTACACGCAAAACATTATTATCATCTAAGTATGGGGCTAACTTATAAAGAGACGAGTTCTTAGAAATTTGTTTACCACTTTTAATGCGTTCCAATTCAGAAGAGTAGACAAGATTTTGTTCAAATTTTATCCAATCTTGCTCGGCTTCTAACAATTCAGCCGCACTGCAAGGACCCACTTCTGTCGGTAGTTTCCTAAGCTTATTGACAAATCTTTTTACCAGAGTAGTTATTACCAATACCTTGTTTAAGTCACTATACTTATTTAAATCAAAAACAAATTGAGAATCATATACTACACATATATTTTGGGACACTGTTTGAAATTCCTTTCGTAACTCTAAATTTCCCATAGGACTCTCTATTACAATTTTACAAGGCCAAAACTCACTGGGTTTACTTAGCCAAGGTGGTCCATGCCACCACAACGAAGATTTAGCTAAATTTGAGGCCGGAATACCCCTGGAAAGAAGGTCTGCCGGGTTTTCTTTCCCTGGACAATGAGACCAATTACCTCTTTCCGACAACCTTTGAATTTCTTTTACTCTATTTTTTACAAAGGGTTTGTAATCATCGGCCTTACCTTTAATCCAATATGTACAAATACTCGAGTCAGTCCAGAAATAACAACTGGCTTCAAATTTTAAACACTTACTTACCTGTTCGGCTAGTCTAGCCGACAACAAACATCCAAGCAGCTCCAAACGTGGCAACGTCAATGATTTCAGAGGGGCCACTCTGCTTTTGGAACACAAAAAATTTACTATTATTTTACCGTTACGTGTAACCCCTCGAAGATACAAAACAGTTCCATAAGCGGCTAACGACGCATCTGAAAAAGAATGGACATCAAATGAAATAAATTCACATAAATTAAAATCAGATAGATAATATCGTGGGATCTTGACACAATGCAAATCCTTCAGTTCACTACACCACAACTGCCACTTGTAGTCCAGTGAAGATGGAAGTTTATCGTCCCAGTTAATGTCAGCTGCCCATAGTTCTTGGAGAATCAGTTTTAGTCTCACTATGAATGGACCTAAGAATCCGATTGGGTCGAAAATGCGACCCAGAATTTGCAACAGAAATCTCTTCGTGCTGCATCCACTGGCGAGAATGTTCATCAACTTGCTGACGTCAAAAAAGATTATGTCCTTGTCTGGGTCCCAGGCTAATCCCAGAACCTTCGTCGGAACTCCACCTCTTGCTAAGGTAGTTTTGTCCTCATGAGTCTCGATACCAACTTTTTTTCCAATCTTCACGAAGTTCCTTTGAGTTGGTTTGCCATTTACGGAGAATCATTCCTGCGTCTTTCAAGATTTTCACACTTTCGGTGGTAGTTTTTAGAGCTTGCTCTACATCATCTGCTCCACCAACGAGATCGTCTACCCAGAATGATTTTAGAAGCGATTCACAAGTTTCAGGGAACAAGTCTATATTTTTTTTGAAATGATATTTCAATGTAGCTGCGAGTAGGTAAGGACTCGGTGTAAGTCCGAATAAGACACGAGTGAAATTCAAGACCGTCAATTTGTCTGAATTCAAATCTTCCTTCCAAAAAAATCTAGTAAATGGTCGGTCTTCTGCATCTATTAATATCTGCAGAAATGCTTGCCTGATGTCGGCTATGTATGTCACAGCATTTTCTCTAAACTTTATCAGGAGTTCGAAAAGGTTTGGATACAAATTGGGTCCTGTATTGAGACAATCGTTCAACGAATACTGTCCTTCTGCATGAGACGCACCGTCAAATACTATTCTGAGACGGCTACTGACTTTGTCATCTCGAACGACAGCATGGTGGGGCAAGTAAAATGATGACTCATCAGCTAACCTTTCCGACGTACACCTCTCAACTATTCCTTCCTCAAGGTAACCGTTAATAACCTCTCCATACTCCCTATACAACTCCGGATCTCTTTTAAACCCTTCAACCAGACCATTAAAACGTCTCAATGCCACCTGCCTATTGGTTCCCAACTTTTCTTGCATGCCTTCCTTCCACGGCAGCTTAACACAATATCTATTGTCAACAAATTGAATAGATTCATCAAACTCCTTCAAAATATCCTGTTCGTTCAGACCCGTATCTATTCCATCACCTCTAATTCCCAAACTTTCCAATTCCCAAAAACGTCTCACTTCAGCAGAAACCAACTCTCTTTCACTAATTACAAAATTAACCAATATCGACTCAGTTAGCTCATCACATCTACCTTGAAGCGACCATCCTAACACTGTTTCTACAGCTACCAACGACGAATTCAACCTCTGGAACCCCTTCACCAAATCCCAGTAATAATCTGCACCAACCAACAATGAAATTTGACAATTTCTAGACAAGTCCTCAACATCAAATGTTAAAGCTAATCCTCTTTTCTCCATTTCGACACACACATCCCAATCTGGAACACGAATCGATGCTCTCGATATTTCCTCTATTTCCAACGCCTCTATAACCACTTCCCTTCCATCCAAAATATTTCGCAATTTTACTTCTACTTTGCGACAAACCTGCGACCTGGGTTTTCTAGCTCCAAAGGAATAAATATTTAGCTTTTCCGATCCAACAACTCTCAATCCTAACTTCTCAGAAATACCTTTTCTCAAAAATGTTCTCTCTGAACCATTGTCATATAATGCGTAAACACAATCCGAAATTTTATTACCAACTATATCTACCTTTACACATTGCAACAAAACACCCTTCTTATCATTAACCATACAATTAGTGGCAGTAGACACTACTTCATTAGAAAGTGTCTCCGAATTATTCTCACTCTTCTGATTCTTAGAATTTTCTAGTTTGAAACAAATAGCCCGAGCATGTCTCGAATTACAAAAAGAACAGACAGCCCCTTTACATTTTTTAACAAAGCAATTTAAATTACAACACAATAAACATCTTTTCTCTCTCAACAATTTTTCCCTCTTTTTTTTAGCATTCGAATTTTCACAGAGATGAGACAAATGCCCTTGCCCACAAAACAAACATCCACTAGTACTTGGAGAAGCATTAGTCAGCATTTCACTAGCTGAGGACGCAAATTTACTACGACTGGGTGCGCGAAATGGACGACGAATAAATTGCTTATACTGCAAATTTTCACCTCGATGGGGTGGATGGGAAGGCGATTGTATTTGAAAAGTTCTCTGACGCACACTTACAACATCATGTAAAAACTTCATCAGGTCTTCTAGATTATGATTAGAACTAGAAATTTGAGCTTTGCTAAATTCTAATGCAAGATCGCTAGGGAAGAGTTTTAGAATTATTGCACTAAGCATCACGCTATAAGTGTCCGATTTTACACCCAAACTATCTAAAGAGCGAATTTGCGTTTGGCACTTAAAATAAAATTTCTTAATTCTTGCAAATTAGAATTTTTTAATGGGCTCATATTTAACAACTTTGACACATAGGCATTAATCAACATGGTTGAGCAGTACATGAAA
>BGPR01038447.1:0-14705 GCA_013235015.1 Araneus ventricosus | reverse complement strand
TCTTTCTCTGATCCTATCTTTGATTTTCGGCAAAGATCGGACAATAACCGTTCAATTAATGGAAACACCTGATAAAATACAAATTTTCTTTAAAATCATTCCAAACCTCACCGCAAAAAGGGAAGAAAACTTTCTCCCTGTTCGAGAACAATCTTCTTCTTCGGCGCAAAAATATTTAATTGTAAAGAAAAGAAGGAGAGGAGCTCGAGCTAAAGATTTAAAACTATTCGAAAGAGAATAAAAATTTTCGATAGTTCGTCTGATAAGAGTTTCTTTTTAAGATTATATCGAAGGAACTCATCTCGACCATTAGATTGAACAAGGAAATTAAAAAAAATGGAAAGGACTAAAATCAGCTTCTAGTTTTAAGAAAAAAATGATTCTGCAGCGCGGTAAATTGCCTCTGCTTTGAAAGAAAGCAAAAATTAAAGCTCTCTTCTTTTTCTTTTCCTTACTTTTTTAACAATCGCAAATAATGGTGGAGAAGAATCTCTTCGCCATTTATTTGGAAGTTTAACAAATCCACAGTTCTATTATTTCTTCCACCTTCCATACCTCTGGGAATCGAGCCTTTGGAGTGAATAACGCGAAGACCTCCCCAAAAAATCGTTTGTTTCGGCTTTTGGAAAATAGCTCCAGGTTCTAATTACCTACGTGCTAATTGCGGCAAGAATCGCAATGAAATTATGGAGAATTACAATCGTTCGTCTTTTACAACCACTGGGACCTCCCTTCCTCGAGCCCCCCCCCCTTTTTTTTAATTCGTCGTCGTCTTTCTGTGTTGTGGCCGGTGGCAACACATTCATTCGAGATGGAGGACAAGTTTTGTGTTTGTTCGAGCGCGCCTTAATTGAGTCAGATGGTGGGGGGAAAGGAGACGTGCCCTCCCCTCTTTTTTAGAGAATCATTAAAAGTGTTTTGTTGTTTGCTCTGTCTCGGACAATGAAATCTGCACTTCAGTGATTTCCCAGTGGAAGCCATGCTCGTTTCTTTGTTGGAAGGGGTGTCGCATGAAATTTAATATTCTAGAAGAATCGCAAATGCTACTTTTTGAAATAATTCTGTAAGTAAAATGGTATATTTTCGTCCATAATCTGAAATTAACCCTTTGAACGGCGAAAATATTTCAGCTGAATGCTTTGAAAACGGCCTCTCTGTAGCTAAATGGTGAACGCAATTGTTTCGGAGCCGGTTTTCGGGTAATAAACAGAGAGCAACTTTCTACGCCGGTTTAAGAGTAATAATCGAAGAACGACTTTCTGCGACGGAGCCGGTTTTAGAATAGTCATCAGAGACCGACATTCTACGTTTCAGCCGGTTGAAGGGTTAAAACACACGAGCTCCATTTAAATAATTGCATATTCTTCTATTAGTAGAATGAAATGATTATAGGAAAAAAGACTATTTTAACCTTTCACTGCATACTGTATCAAATATGACACATAATTTATTTTTCATGATAATGAATAGAAGAGTTTTTGTCCACTCCTACAATCTGTATTAGATTAGAAACATCATAAGAGACAGATAAATAATCATTCGTTCTATTATTGATAGGTCTGTGGTAATCAGTTATTCAATTCCTGATACACCTATTGGCATATTGACGCAGTTTTTGGTATTTAAAAGAAGTCTTGCATCTTTGATTGTTTCCTCAATTGCTTCTACGGGCATTTACCATTTGATATTACTTTTAACATACTTTTTTTATTGTTTTATGAAAAAGAAATAGTGATTGGATGCGTTCATTAAATTCAATTTAAAAATTTCACAAATCTGTTTCGCTTTTTTGGGGTATTTTTATGTTGTTATATGTAAATTTCCCATGCTAAAAACATTTTTTTATTTTGAAATTTTAAAAAATCGTTCATTAAATGGTTAAAGCAAGTGTTTAAAAATGCAATATTTTACCCCAAAATTTTAATTTTTCATAATAGAAAGATCTCTTTCAGTGCGCAGGAAAGAAATTTAGCATTTTGCTAATATGAAAATGAGATTTTGTTTCTTTAATTGTTGCATAGCATACACAGACTCTACTTGACCTGTTTCTAAAATTAAGGAACATGCAATCTACTTACATGCATTAGAACAGGGGTACAGAACCTTTTTGCATTGAAATGCCTTTTTAAATTTCGGGAAATTGGGCAGAAGGTCGCACGAGCAGAATCTTAAGCGTTATTTTACTGAAATTATTTTATATTACAGACAATTATATATTTCAATGGAAATTGTAAATAACTGGTAAGCCCGCACAAGAAACTCAAGTAGGTTTCCCATCCCTACATTAGGAGCCACCGTCACAATCCATTCACTACCACAAGTACTGAGGAAAATGAAAATTGGAATCCACTAAGGTCTGGTGTGCCTATCGCTTCATACACTAAAGTCCTTCTACCCCACATTAACTTGAGAACGGCGACAACTGCTGCTACAAACTTGGTGTCAAGGTATAGTGAAGTGTCCATGCGCTACACGGTGAGATCAATTACAGCGCCACCTGGCGACAAACAACGGAGTTAGCATTCTTATCTGGAAAACGGTGCGTGATACGGAGAAATAGTCAATTACAAAATTGTAAAGCATCTTTGATTTAGCACGAAAAGATACCTTGAGCGCAATAATGGTAAGAAAAAAACGTGTAAAACGCGCATTTGTTTGGTCGCTATTTCCAACACTCTTACGCCAGAAAAGCGTTAGAAAGAAAACAGAACAATTAGTTATCAGCAGATACTTTTATTTTCGGTGTTCGAAATGCTCTCCGTCATCTACACTGCACATTTGGAATCTTTTCTTGATTTCTTACTACCTCCAGCATGTCACAAAATGTGCAGCAAAGCTATGAAAAAGCGTTTTGTCCAAATTTTATCCAAATTGTTTTAACAGATGAAACCGAAAAGAAATGAGGATTAAAAGAATAAAATATAAAATAAAATTATGATTATCTTTAAAAAGAAAAACATAAGATTATTTCTGAAAATTTAATAAATGATAATCAATAGAAAAAACTATAAGAACAATTCTAAACATTGCAGAAAACCAGATTAATACAACCACTACCGAGAATTACGATTTTGAAGGAGTAAAACAAAAATAAATGTTTCTATATTAATAAATCGCCATGAAATAATAAACTTAACAAAAATAATAGCTAGATTTTGTGAATATTTGATAAAAAATCTCTTGTTCGTAAAAATAATATGATGAATTTTAAAAATAAATCTGTCTAGCTATTCTTATAATCTCAATAACAAAGACTTTTTTAAAGCTAAAGCTAAGGTAAATACAATGCTGTAGTTCCAAAACAAGAACTAAGGAAAAAAGAGGAGAGATTAACATTTCTCAAACTAACAAGTTTTCGCGGAAACAAGACTTAAGACTGTATTATCTTTTCTTAATTACCACGATAATAGTTTTTTCCCCAGACTCAACTTTTATCGCGAGCGTTTTATCCCGTCATTAAACTTAATTAATAATTTGTTCTTTTTGCCTAACGCTTAGGGACCGTTTTGTTCGAAAAGAAATCTTCAGATTAAGAGAAGACAATCCCCCTCGCGTTCGAATATTCGAATAATTTTTCTATTGATTTTCGCGTTTTCTTCGAAAAATTTTCCTTTCTTGCTGCAGACGACTTTTTTTATTTCACTATAAAAAAAAGAGTTTGCATTTTTTGAAGAAGTTTTGAAAGTTTGCCAAAGTTTCCGTTTCTCTTATATTTTTTTGAAGAATGTCATGTTTTAAAAATAAAATTAATGATCTTCCTAACATTATAAAATAGCGCAGAATGTTCATTATTTTTAAATTGCTTTTTTTGCCTTTTTTATTAAATCTTCCAGGATGTCAATTGTCGAAAGAGATTCGATAAATGTCCTTCAAGTATCATTAGTCAATATTAATTTTTTTTACGAAAAGCTAATATTTTTCAATTGAAATTAATGATTAAAGAATGGAAAGTTAATTAATTTGAGAAATGGATTTTGAAATAAAAAATCATATTCGTTTTTTTTCTACCGCTATTGGCGGAAAAATTCTGCGGAATTTTCACTAATCTAACTTGCATTGATTTGCGAATTTGGTAAGGAAAAATTGCAATTTCCAAAATATTGTATTTTGATTAACGTTCTCAGTTTACTTATATTTATATTTCATATTTATAATATTTCATGCTGATCTTTCGATGAAGTATTCCCCCTTCAAAAAATATGAAATAAAAAATAATTTGTCTTCTTTTTTTCGTTAATAAACGATCTTTATATTTTTCATATAAGGACACATTTCACATTAAATTGTTTGAACACATTCTTTCTTATACAAATTTGCTCAAATTAAGAAACGCCTTATTGCCTACATTTTAGACAAAATCGAGGAAAAAATTTTTCAACTATTTTGTGTCCCATTTCTCTGAAAAGCTACACAAAAGATGTGAAGGAAATTGGAAGAATTGACATGATTGTAAAGTTCAAGTTATTTTTCGAACCGATGCACATCTTTATTTTGGTGTAAAGAATATATAACCAAACTTCATTCCTCTAGATCAGCAATTCTTACCTTTTTTTTACTTCCATACCCCTCGATTAATCTTTTTATTTTGCAGCACCCCTATTTTTCTATCCCCCTCCCAACCATTGGCACACTCAATAAAGGTTTTATTAATAAAGTTAAGGGCTTAGATTAGTAAAACGACTCGAACTTACTCGCTAACATGTGTGGTGTTTATTTTTGATTTTACATTTTATTTTTATTTTTAACAGTATTTGCTCAACGCCAAAACAAATGAAAACATCAATGAAATAATTTCGCCGCTTAATTTACAACGAAAGCAAACAATGTTTCACCGTGATAACCAATTATTCAAGCCTGCTTTTTATAGAGTTTTAAATATTTTTAATAATAATTAACGATTATTAATAATAATAATAATTTAATAATAATTAAATAAATACGGGATAACAAGGAGCTTGGGGAGGATTCGGGATTTTTCTACATAATCATCAATAGAAAGATTGAAAGAAAAAGGAGTAGAGGTTTATAAAATTATAGCTTTCACGAAGACTCATGCATAATCGTGTAATATGATTAGTAGAGGGCGGGGTTGACGATGTGCAATTATCAAATAATTATTAGCTCTTCGTCTGCTCCTTTTTCTTATTTCGTGACTAGGTTTTCAGGCCTACACAATAGAATGGTCCGAAAAAATCCAAATCTTTTTCATGTCGCTATACCACGGAAAAGTTGCTAATTGGAGAGAAATAAAACAAGAAAAAAATTAAGGAAATTTATTGATATCTTCCGTTGCCGCAAGAGTCTTGAAAATCGTAAAAATTGACGAAAATCGATTGTTTTTCAATAATTTTTAAACTTAAAAATTTTTTCTATCCATTTAATATAGAACTAGCTGCTAAGTGCTGATCTTCTTAAGAGTAATAAAGTTTATTTATCAAAATCGGTGAAATTACAAAAATATGTGAAATTACTTCAATATGCAATTTTTGATTCCTACTCCTCAACATAATCTTCATACATCATTTTGTCGATAAATTTCAACATGTCGATGCATATACACAACAAGAAGGCTATTTAGGTCTAAAAGCATATCAACTTCATTTAATTTCTTTATTTATTATAACACATTGGAAAACAAAGCTCCAAAATTGCAATATTATTTCTTACTTAAGTATGAATGGTAAGAATGCATCTTTCACGTCTTTCTGTTTCACTTTTCATACGTACATGGGGACACAAAATTTAGGAATTTTTATTTTAAACCCTCATGTCTTGTGTTTTCCGCCACTACCAAGATCACTTTCACCCCCCCCCCCTCCCAGGGGTACGTGTACCACAGGTAGAGAACATCTGCCCTAGATCAGAAGTTCGCAACCTCGGGGACACGAAAGTAATCCTGGTAAAGGCGGGAAACACGAAAGCTGAAGGATTAAATTTTCGTTATGATGAATAGGGGAAAGTGGGGTAAAACAGGGCAGTAGCTAAGTCTCGAAGGCCTGTTGGAGCTAAACTATTCGACCTAGAGCTTGACAAATTTTATTAAAATATTCATTGTTTATTCATTGTTTTACCCCACTAGTGGGCTAAAACCGAGTACACACGTTAACGTTATGGAAAATTAGGAAAACTCTATTTTCAGTGGAAAAGTAGCAATCCTTTTTATTTTATATGACAATCTAAGAATATTAGTTACAAAATTCACACGTAAAACAGTTCTGTTCTTCCTCCGCGCCACTGTAGCTTTCGTGGGCACAGCTGAGAAAGTTTCTAAATTGGATTTAACCCTTCTTATATATTTAAATTTTAAAATACATCATTAAGAAAATGTCTCAACGTGTGATGTTTTTCATCGTCTTCATCGGAGGAATCATCAATACTGACTGACCCGGTCTTACGCCACTTGGAGTACCCGGTTTTACCCCGAGTGCAGAGGTTATAGAAAACGAGATAGTATCGCGCAATTATTGAAGTAAATCCTTATTGATTGATAAGGTATAAATCCTTAGTAAATGTATATGTTTTATTGCAAAAATTGTATCTACATCATGTTTCGGTTTTATCAGTATTTTTAAATATTTAATTCTTCGCTACCAAAGTTTCTTTCATATCGTGTGGCATCTTTGGCAACTTTTGAAATTTAAACGGTAATTTTTAACAGTTTTATTATATATCTAAATTTTTCTTAATTATTTACTTAGTATTCAACTTAAATATTAATTTTCTTAACTTTTGATGTCTTTTCATTTAATATTTCAAGTTAATTAAGTTATAAATCAAATTTATTCAACGGGACTATTTACTCGCCATCTTGTTCCGCGTATGAATTTTTGCGTTAATAGGCTTTGGCGTCTCTGACTGGAAGCGTTTTCCTTTGTGTGATTTTTGAATTGAGTTTTTGCTTGACTGTACAAGAGGAAATTGGTTACACATCGGGCTCCTGGAGGCCGTTATCCCTTCAGGGTGCTTGCACCTGCTATTATGAGTATATAACGACAAAAAATTCTCGTCTGGACCTCTCGGGCGTGCTGACAGGCCTATAAGATTATGAGCGTGTACATCTTCAAAGGCAAGAAAAATTTGGAAGCGAGAGATTTCTTTGACAGAACCGATTTTTTAGTGATTCTGGAGCACATTTGAATGTGCAGAATGTGTCAAGAGAGAAAATTCTCTGATTCAACGGTGTGCATACTACAATTTCTACATCAGTGATGTTAGATGTACTCGTTTACCAAACAAAATGGTAAATTTGTGTGGCAGGTAATCACTGTGTTATTTCGATAATAAATGTCAAATTTCATCTTGCCATTCCGAGAACTCAAGATCAGCTCAAAGTTGACAAAAAAATTTTATTTTTTATACAGCAAGATCTTGCCCAGCAATGAACGTTCAGTATATTCTGCGAAAGAGAATTATCTATTTTTCTATCAATTTCTGGGTATAATTTACCAATCCATTGTCTGCAGCTATGATCTATTTTTGTTATTTTCATGCATAATTGTATATGTATTTTTCTCTCTGTTTCTATTGTGTGCATCATAATTTCTATATATCTATTCATAAAAATATGGCAGTAATACTTAATTTAAACGATTATTAAATAAAAAAAATAAACTTTATAATTTTGATTCTGTTTCATTTTCTCTAATTGTATAAACAACGCATTGTAATAAATATGTTTTCAGATAATTTTCTCTAGCGGCCAAGTATTTAAAAGGTAGGTGCTTTATTAAGGTATAGCATGCCATTGTATTCATATTTTCAGCATCAAGTATGCATATCATAATTAATATATTAATCTAAATTTTAACATTGGGCACCAATCTAGCATTAACAGTTTTAAAATTAACAATTTCAGAACCAACAGTATAATAAGCTGGACTAAATATAGTTTTTATAACTGTAATGACTATTAAATAAGGATAGTTTAAAAGCAAACGAACATTAGAGAGAGCTGACGTCTTCAAACAAATAAACTTTCACAGAATCGATGAATTCAAAAGTCGCATCATGCCACTATGTCTGTTCCTTTTTCTTGACTAGTAGAGTGTCATTCAGTATTTGTCTGCTAGATAGGGAAATTGATAGTGCCAGAATCGAGGGTACCAGTTTTAGTCCACTTTCCCATAAATATAGAGATATTTTAACTGCATTTGCCACTATTTATGAAGTGCTTGAATTCACGGGTTTATTTTATGTAACAAGGAGTGAAGAAACCACGAAGCATTCGTGCATTTACGAGGCCGTCATATGGAAATGACCATTCCTCTAGTCTGCTCGGATTAGAGCGAAATCTCTTGTGTTAATTTCCCTGGCACAAAAAGCAAACACGGCCGTCTAATTTAAATGGATCGAGGCATTAGCATTTGCGTGGCGCATTTAATGTTGTCAGAGGGAATTATCCAATCAGATCGCCCAAAGTTGTTTATCGGAAATCTGACCGACTCGATGTCCTGCAGCCAGAGCGCAATTATCCGGCCGAAGAGATTATTGGAAGGTCCGGCAAATGCACGATTCCGGACTGCCTTTGAGGTTCCAATCGAATAACGAATTGGGCGAGCTCTGATTAGAAGGCAGCAAAGACAAGGGTTACGTTCCATTGCAGCGCCATTGTTCCGCCAAATTATGATGTCTCTTTGGGAGGGAAACCGATGGAACATAAGACTAGCCTCAGCTGCAGTCGAAATAGGATGACATTTTTATAGCAAATACTATAAATTATAGAAATAAAACTGAAATGCAAATTTTTTGTACTCTGAGGAAATCTAAGATAATAAATAGGTTATCTTCAAATTATAAAGCATAAGATTTATTTACAGGGGCTGTTCATAAATGATGTCACACTTTTTTTCAATATTTTTGACCCCCCCTTTGTCACAAAGTGTCACAATTCATCATACCCCCTCCCTCCCACTTGTCACATGTCACACTAGATTACAAAAACATAAACTTGCAGTTCAGAAACAAAGCACTACGTTATAGATAGTATTTCAAATTTTATTTTTAAACTTTATGTGTTTTAATGACATTTGTGGCCATAACAATAATAATGATTGTATATGTACATATTTTGTATGAAATAAGATTAAGGTTTACAACAAAAAGCCTAATTAATATACAATAGTAATAAAATATTAATATAAAAGAGCAGTTGTAAACAGTATTCTTTTGGAATTTGATATATGTTGCTTTAAATCTTATCTTTACTTTATGAACACAAAATACTCTTAAACAGATTGAATTAAGAATAAAACACCTCAATAAGATCAACCTGTTTGTGCCACTACCAGTTCTACCACTCACCCAGGTGGGCGACGTATCTTTTGTTGGACATTTCAAGAATGTGACACGGGGAGGTTTGCTTCTAATGGTGAAGAATTTATGCTGCTACCCTATTCTCAGAGCCTACCCTGAATTACTTTTTCGAAAAGAAAGGAAAATACAGTAGAGTCTCCCTACAACGAAGTCTCCCTACAGCGAATTTCTCCCTATAACGAAATTTTTAATCGGAATGTTAAATAACATTCAAAATATTCTCCATATAATGAAGTGGTTGTCTCCCTATAACGAATTTTTTCAGACCTTTATCCTTTCGATTTTTGTCATTTTTGAAGAAAGTTGCTAATTTCTGTGCAAACAGATCGCTCACACGTGTCTGTTTCTGGAACCACTCGCATTGTTAATTCCAGCGATAACACATAACGATAGAATGCTATGTGAAGGGTAATGCAATTGTGGGGACCTGGGTTTCCACAGAGGGAGCAACATTTCTACGGGTCAAGATTCCAAGAATCGGGGTGGAGTGGGGGTGAAAACAGCAAATAGATGTGACAATACGCATTTTATGTTTATCCCTACTAGTACATGTTATTCTCTAAATTGTAGAATTGTCTTCACTTTTGAGCATTTTATTCATACAATAAAAATTAGTATAATTTTAACAAATTTATAATAAAGATTACTTCATTATTAATTCAAAGTCATAATTAAATATTTTTGAACTTATCACACATACTAAAAGGTTTGTTACATTTACTGAAATAACTGCAAAAATCTCTAATCTCCGTATAACGAAATTTTCTCTATGGCGAATTTTTCAACTGGAACCAAGCGATTTCGTTATAGGGAGATTCCACTGTAAGTGAAAAAAATCATCTGAGAGTTGTTTTAGCCCCGATTAAAAGATACTCTCAAATTCTGGTAATTTCAAAATAAGTTCAAAATTTAATCTGCTGATTTTAAATGTTTTTATTTTAACAAAAATGTGTGATGTCACACTTCTTTTTACCCCCTCCCCTTGTCACAAACTATCACAATTTCACGAACCCCTTCCCCCCTTCCAAGCGTGACATCATTTGTGGACGGCCCCATACTGATATGGTTATATACAGGGTGCCCTCTTAAATAAGGGCCCCTAACTTTCGAACGATGGCTGATATAGTCATGAAAGTAGTGTCTTGGCATAGTAAAACGTCTATACGCTATACGATGAGACCACTACCAGCGCCAACTGGTGGCAAACTCCGGAGTTAGCGTTCCTATCTCTAAAATTGTACAAAATAGAGTGAAAATGTCAATTGCAATGCTCTAAATTACTATTGATTTAGTGCAAAAGAAACCTTGTGCATATTAATTCGAAGAACAGAACGCTTAAAATGCACATTTGACTGTTCGCGATTTCCAAAATTGTGGTGTCACAAAACGAGTTAAAAAGAAGGGGAAAAAACCTATTAGTTAAAGCAAGATACCTTTATTTGCAGTGTTCAAAGTGCTCTTCGTCATCTACGACACAGATTTGAGCCCTTGTTTGAATTTCAATTAGCACGCGTTTTAGCACAAAGTTGGTGCGCTATCGAAAGCAACAGTAATACGTCATCGAAAATCCTGCAATGTTGGCAGACAGGTCGCATACACATGCTGTTTGAGTTATTCCCACAGGAAAAATTATAATGGGCTCATTTTTTGTACGGAAAATAACATTTTCTTCTTTTGTTCGTGTATTATGACGTCAAAATTCCGGAAAATTCTGTCAAAGAAATGTGGAATTTAAGCGTTCTATTCTTCGTATTAATGTGCACAAGATGTCGTTTTGTACTAAATCGATAATACTCTACGGCTTTGCAATTGACTGTTTGTATGACTGACTTTGTAATTGAATTATTGAATTTAAATACGAAGTTTCAGATGCTAGTCATAACTCACTTATTATTAGTAATTCAAATAAAACTGTTAAAATATTTTAGAAAATTCAATAATTCAAATATATTTAAAGTTATTATTTAAGGAAAACAATATTTACCCTCCTATCTGTTCAACAATAATATTATCTTTATTGACATTCGTGCTTAGTTTCCATGTTTCAACACTTTTATTTGACATGACTTATTTCATATTTGTAACGATGAAATTTTGTAATTGATTTCTCACTCACTTATGAGAATTTTTGTAGCTTTGAAATTTTGTAAACTTCTGTGTTCCCGATGACATTATTCTATTTTAACATTTCTAGAGCATATTCATCAATTAATCTATTTATTTAATTAAATTTTGTTTCCATAGAGTGGCGCCACCTGGTCGTCATTTCGGCAAAAATGTATTATAGCAATGTATTATAAATAAAATACTAAAATATGGAAAATAAGTTTTAAAAATCTAATTTTTAGTACACTAATAAAAGTTTGTTTCTAACAAATGTGTGCGTGTGTGCTTTTATAAGTTGGAATTATTTTCTTTCTCTTTCTTGGGAATACGAGGATGTATAATGAATCATATTTTATTTAGAGCTGTGTTTTTGAATAAGAATTAACAAAAAACATAAATTTAATAATGTGGAATTGCAACACCATATAACCTACTAATCTATTAAACAATATTCTAACGCTATATAAATGTTTGGTTCGTTTGCGTTTCTATGTCTTAAAATGCAGATTACGTCTTTACTTATTGTTACGAACATGGAATCTCGCTTCTCGGCAATATTAGTCTTAAGGTTGGGAGGACACATAGCAATGACCCCTAATCTTGGCGACCATTTTAGCGATTTGGCGACAAATCTGGAGACTTTGGCGACAAAACGAAGATACTCAAACCCAGATAGCACGTAAGTTTGCAGCAAGTTTGATTTTGACTTGATATTACTTTGTCAAGGCAAATTTGACGCGTCAAGCTTGAAGCGAACTTGTGGCAAACTAACAATGCTGAATTGACACCCCTCCTTGCAATGCAAGCTTGCTGTATGTTTGCAAAACAAGCTTGATGCAAAGATGATAGCACAAAGAGATAATTATCTTTGTCTCTGTTTTGAAAAAACACCCGATTTTTAATAGCATCTCCTAGACCGTCCTTCTTTTTATTAATTCAATAAATCAATGATAATTTGTGAAAAAACTAACTTTTTCATAAAAAAAAAATTTGAAACATTTTCCATCTTTTTACTAAATATAGAACTAGCACTTTAACGAAAACTATATCGCCTTTTTTCTTAATGTTGAAATTTTAACGTTTATAAACAAAGTTAAACCTAAAAAACAGTCAATGTTTGTTGAAAAATAATAACTTATATTTTGTCCCATTTTAAAAGTAATTACTTTTGAAACCTAATTTCATAATTTATTCTACTAGCAAAACGTAGTTATTAGCGAAAATCGCTCTCTCTTTGATTTCAAATCATGTTCTCAACACAAAATTTAAAAAAATAATGAAATCAAGAAAAGAGTTTAAAATAAATCGTATGCGCGATGTATTAGCGAAATCTATCTTCTCCTCACAGAGTTTATCTGGCCGATTGGTTAAAGCGTCCGCTTTGGAAGCGGTAGGTCGTCAATTCTATTCCGAGGTTTTTTGCGTACTCTGTTTTTGCTACGTTTGCAATGAGTTTGACGTCGCAAACTTGCTGCAAGTTCGTTGCTTCTGCAAGCTTGTTTCAAACTTGCACACTTGTCGTCTCAACTTTGCTTCAAGCCTGCAGATTTGCAGTGCAAACATGCTACAAGTTTGATGCAAACTAAAATTGCTATCTGGGAAAATACTAGAATTTTCGCGATAACTCTTATAGGAGCGGAGATTCGGATTTCTCCAGAGGTTTCCACGTGACGACATGTTTAATTGTCTTTGAACGTGTTGATCGACTGGGAAAGTCTTTGGAGTTGTATCCGCAGTGGGATCTAGCAAGCTGATAGACACTGTGCAGTACTGAATGTGCTGTTAGTGTTATTAATTAGTGAATTGCTGTCTGTTTGTGTTGCTAATGTGGGCAAGTGCTGCTTTTGCTGTTACCTGCGATTCGTGTTTTACGGAGTATTCTTGAGTAGAATGTCATTATCCGTTATCCTTCTTCTTGGGCTGTTTTCACAGTAAACACACCGGTCGAGTTTTGTAATATTATGAACTCATAAATGTCAGAAAAGGGGAGGCTCGTCACACAATTTCGCTCATTTTTCGCGGAAAATATTCATACACGCATGTAAACAAAGCAATCAAGAAAAAAATACAAGAAAATGAAATTTCCGATAATCGCTACGTATTGTAATTATTCATTTTCCCCCATAAAACCAGCGGGAGTGGTCTCCCCTAAACTTTCTCGTATACTTCGTATTGTAACCCAGGATCCAATGACTATCAGAAAATGTTTAGGTAAAAAATCAAATTCGAAGAGATGCGTTCCGATTAAATGAATACCGATTTCTACTCTTTCTTGGCTCAAGGACAATCCTTCCGCGTGCACAGATTGCTACCAAGTACGCATGCGCATGGAGAATCGGATGAAAAAAAGGCGCCAAGCAGGAGTCAATAAATATCGTGCACAGAAGATTGCGTTCAATACGCATGCGCGTGGAGATGGAGGACTCGTTGGAGATGCGATTATTCAGACCGACAGACAGTCAACCTTTTGACGGATTTGGAACAAAATTTGATACGGACCTACATTCATGATGATTAAACTGTGTACCAAATTTTATCCATCTAGCTATTCAAGTTTTTGACTTATAGTGTTCGCATGACCTCGGACAGACAGACAGACAGACAGACAGACTTCCCGTGGACGGATTTTGTCCAAAATTTGATAGAAACCTACAAATTATGTGTAAAGACCACATACCAAATTTCATCCCCGTAGCTCTGATAGTTTTCGAGTTATCGTGTTCACAGACAGACAGACATAATTCCAAAATTGTGTTTTTTTTCGGACTCAGGGAGGTCTAAAACGTGGATATTCGTCAAAATCTCGAGTTCCAATTTTTGATGATTACAATACTTTCTCTTTGTATACTTCGTATACGAGAAAGTAAAAATTAAAGAGGAAAGTTTACAAAAATTCGGAATTTCGCACACATTTTAAGAAGGTACTTCATTTAAGTATGATACAAGTGCTTGCTTTGTATATTGTTATCTATAAATATCGTTAGCTATCACATGCAAATAGGAAAAGTGAGATTATTATCACAACTGCGAAGGGTTTCTTTCTTTAGTCGGTAAAGAGAGAAAATTCACCATTTCGCATTTGAAGGCAATTTATTCTTCGAACCATTTGAATTTGATTTGAAGAGTCATTTTAAGCAAAGCATGCCGGTTAATAGCCTCCAAGAAATAGCCTTCTAGCGTGACTTCTTTCGCAAGGCGAGATAACCGCCGGCATTTGTCACAAGGACAGTGTGTCCTTCTTTCTTTCCTGGGAAAAAGGATCAGGAGAAGACCTATTTTCCCATCCT
>BGPR01038446.1:0-14705 GCA_013235015.1 Araneus ventricosus | reverse complement strand
AATAATAATTCCATTAAAACTTAAATAATCGTAGTTTTATCAGGAATCGAAGATTACATATATTTATACACAAGTCGTCTAAGCGATATGCTGGCTTAATGTCTTGTCGGCTAAATTTCCTGACGGCTAACAGCTGTCGGATTAGTGCCAAGAGCCTATTAGTAAGTTTCTGTACCCAATACAATATCCTGCTTAATTCCCGTGGAAAAACGAGATGGCAGTACTCTGTAGGAGCTTTGTAAGATAAATGCGAATTTGTTCTAGACACTCTGTAGGCGTTTTGTAAGCTAAATGTGAATTTGTTCTAGATACTCTGTAGGCGTTTTGTCAGTTAAACGTGAATTTGTTCTGGATACTCTGTAGGAGTTTTGTAAGTTAAATGTGAATTTGTTCTAGATACTCTGCTCTGGCTTTTGTATTTATTGCTTTTGACAAGTGAAGAAAAGAGTAAAAAAATGAGAATTCAGTTTCTATTATAAAGAGAAAAAATAACACTTTTCAGGAAATTACGTCGAATATTTTCTGTAGAATAAAAGCTTCTCGTGCATCATTTCACCTTTACATCTTTCCTACCAGTTTATTTGAAGAAGATAAAACATGGAAGACACCTTTCTGATATCGAAGACGCCATTCTTCTAGACTGGCAAAGGAATATGCATCTTCAATTTCGTAAATAAATCATAATGAATTTTTACCTTTCATTCAATCTCACTACAATCTCTAATCTTCCTATTGAAAACAAATAAGAGTTTTTTGAATAATATTTACAAAGGGAAATGTCGCCAATTTTCTGATGAATATTAAAGTTGATTTACCATCACTTGATGAAAAATTTCAAAATTTTCTTTGTACAACTATTTTAAGTATTATATTTCTTGAAATGACTTTTCATGTGTTGTATGCTCTTCATATTATCTCCCCTTTATCCATGTAATTTCATTGAACCAAATGAAATTCCCTTTCCTAATTGAAATGTAGTTAGAAAAGGGCTTTCTAAACAGTAATAAGTAAATAAGTAAACCCCGATATATATATATACGTATAATAAGAAACAAAATTTTGCTCGCAAATATTCTTGGCGAATTTTCTTTCATATTTTTCAAAATTTTTAATCAAAAATAAATAAGAATAATATCTTGATTTAAAAGATTTTTTGAATTCTCTTAGAGGAACTTTTCTTCCTTAGAGTTACTAGTAATTATCATTAATTAAGGTTCCTTTCTAATTTTTATTCAACATTTTTTTCGAAGCAAAACAGTTTTCAAGAAAATTGGCCGCGAAAGATATTTCATCTCAAAGAGAGGACAAGAGAGGCAAATATTTCCCTAACACCTTATATATGTTACCGGCAATGTATGAAAGCCGGTATTCTATAGAAGGCCGAAAACTGGCCGGCAGTGTATGAAACGATTAACGTTTCACGTATTTCCTATGTATTCTATAGAATGCTAAATGGCAAACCGTCAAAATATGAAATACATCGCCCATTCGATTTTATAAGAAATAAAATTAAGTACACTGTAAAATAAATTTATTTCTTTTATTGATGCAAATGAATGTATGAAAGAAGGTTTATATTTCATTTTGGTTTCTTCAAAAAGAAAGGCATATTTTTTTTTGTAGAACTTTCATTTTTCTTTACATATTTTGAATAAAAATTTTTTAATGAACTCTTTCCTTATTTTTTCAATATAAAATTTGTATTTTTGAGAAATGCACATATTTTAAATAATAGCTTTATCACGAACTATTTTCATACTTTGTCTAAATAGCATTTGTCATTCTATCAAATTCCGAGGTACTTTATACAATGCCTATGGAAAATATATAATGATTCTCATATTTCATACTTAGCCTAAAAATATCCGGCATTCTATAAAATGCCTAGGTATTATTCTATAGGATACCGGCGTTTCATATATATTGCCGGTAATATATAGACTAATATTCCGATTTTCAGGTTTTGTGAATCATATTTTGACATGATGATATTCTCGAATTGTATTCTTGATTTCTGTTTTAATTCAGATAACGGAAGATGACGCCTGAACAGGGAATTCTTTGTCCGAAATTCCCTAACAAATCAGGATGTGATGGGACGATTTAATGACCTGAATTAGTATCTTCTTCGAATCTTTGTAGGAATCCGGAAACAATGCTTAAAACTCTTTATCTAGGCTAGCGTAAAAAAATTCTATAATGAAATGGACATCAAATTCCATTATAGAAGTGTTTAAAAATTTAGAAATGCTTCATTCTCATCCAATTTGGTCATGATTTTTATGGTATATTTTGCTATAAGAGATGCCGTTTAATGCCCTTTTCTATTCCATTTAAATCCAACAATCATTGAAATTTGAGAATTTCTTATCTCTTAAGTCTTTAATGGGAAAAATAGGTTACTTTTTTTATACGAGGCATAGAGTTCCACAGTCAATAAAAAAGTTGGCTATGCATTAGTTTGAAAAATGCTCACTAAATTTTCGAAATTGCTATTCACACTGTATGAGGATAATGTTTAGATTAGTTTGGTTATATTAACGTCCCGTCTCGAAGCTACAAGGGGGCTATTTTGAGACGGACATCGTAATTTTGAACTGCGGTCAGAAGACAATTGAACAGACATCCCCATCTCCAAACTTCCCCACCACACCACCGGGAGGACGTTTAACTCAAGACTTCAGATTTAACAGGCAACTGCGAATCTTCAGCGAAATCTGTTTTTGTGCCTGCGACCCTCTGACCTGAATCGGAGACCTTAGCATTAGGCCAACCAGTGTGAGGATAACGATGGTTAAAAATAAAGAAGCTACTGAAGCGCCAATAGCAAAAACAAATTTCTGAAAAGTTGCGAATATTTCCAGTTGCTTGAAATAGATTTTATATGATTTAAGAATAACTCTTTTTTCTTGCACTTTCGAGACCCTTATTTCGATACTTAATATTTTTTCCGATGCTATTCAAGAATCTAGAATGAGATGTCTTTATTCAAAAATTTAATTTCCTTTCCTTCAGATTACAGATAAATATCAAAGATCTACGGCACACCCCCATTCGTGCGTCTGAGAATTAAATGTCAACTGAAGAAATTCCGTACCATAAAAATGTTCACAGTTCAATGGAAGTGGTATCTGAACATCGATTAGTTTAATTGAATTTGGCTAACATGAAATCAGGAGAAGAAAGAAGCCCCTTCCGTAAAAATAAAAAGATTTAAAGAAAATGAGGAAAAATGATTTACTTACATATATTATCATTTTGAATCATTTTTCTGCAAAACAACACGGAGCATATATGGGCATTTGTGCTACAGGGGCATTTATCAGCGTTTCAAATATAAAATTATATACATTCATGAAAGATTTATTTTGTGTTTCCTCAGCTTCAGCTGTGTATACTATTTTAAACTAAATTTACTTGAAGATAATATCCAGTCGCTATAATTAGGAAGAAGCTTCTAGAATTAAATATTAAAACATTGAAATAAATTCGAAATTAAATGATAATGTTTTGAATTGCAATGATGCAGTGGCACGACAGTTGCACCAGTCCATATCCACTGTAGAAAAATGACATGTAATAGCATCAATACCGTCAGTAAAGTAAAGGTTAATTTTCATCCATTTACATTATCATGTTTACCTCTTTGAATATCGTAATAGTGTTTTCTTGAAATTTCAATTAGTTCACTTGCTATGCAATATGTGAAAATGCATATTTCAAAAAAACTGTGTCTATTGCGTCACATAACAAAACGATAACACTAATAAAACAATAAGAGTAAACATTTTTAAAGCGGTTTATGCTTAATTTTCTTTCCTGACAATCAACTTAAGGATTTAAAGAAAGAAAAATCTGCACCTTACTGAATATTTTTTTATTTAGCATTTTACAGCGAAGAACAAGATCTAATTTATTCGAAAGAAGCAAAAGAGCACTAAGTTCAGAACTACAAATTTGTATATCAAACGCTAGAACGTAAAAATCCAGAAGTAAAATAAATCCCTTTACTTTATTTTTTAGAACACGCCAAGCGAATCTACACGGCAAAAGTGCAAATGCAAATTGTTCTAGAATACAAGTTTCAGTGTTTCTGAAAAAGAATTCAGAAAATCGTCTGCGTCTTTTCTTTCATTTAATTAAACCCAGTATCAGTCAACCGTCGCACGATGCCAACTCGCTTTCTTAATTCTGAGAGAAGAAAATCGAGGCGCAATTTCAGCTTTGCTGACAACTTAGGCAAACTGACAAATCCCTTATTCCCAGCTTCATTTTAAACTTAATCTGCGTCAACGTTGTTTACCCTAAATGTTCTGTGCTGCAGAAAAGCATCACTTCTATGCGAATGCAGAAGTGATCTGGAAGCTACAGTGCAAAATAAAGAAAAGGCGCAAATGCAATCGAATTTTTCTTACGCTTAATACAAAAACATCTCGGTACGAGTTGGAAGGCTTAAACAGGAAGCAATCGAACCGTATAATAGAAAGCGAGTAAATGCGATGTAAGAAAAGCTGTACCACGATTATTTTCACTATCTGTAAAGTAAGAGAAAAGCAAAATGTGACTTTTTTTGAAAACTTTGTTTTTTGCCTAGCCATTAGACTTTCAATTTGAAATAAACAGTTTGAGATTATTGCAATCCAAAGAAAGTCATCCTTTTCTTCGAATGAAAATACAGATGTTTATTTAAATTTAATCATTTAGAATTTCTTAAAATGTTTACAAGAAAATAGTCTTTAGATAAAATATTTTCTCCACATTTTCTGATTCATTTTCTTGTTGAGTCCTAGTTCTTTGTTTTTAATCTTTTCGTGAAAAGTATTCGTTTTATTTTACGCATTTCATATTTTAAAAATACGAAGGATGGTTTTATCAGAAAACAAGGAACTTTTTCTTTCCTAATATATATTTTCGATAATTTTTTATTCTATTTAAGATGATATAATAGTTATAGTAGAAGTGTATTAACAATGATTTTAATTTCTTATAATTGGCGCATTTATTAATAATATGTAAACGGTGAAGAGAAATTCAGTATCCTTGCTCAGAATATTGAAGGGAAATTTCCATTGGTTAAAAGACCATTTCATATCGTTGTGTGCATTTCAGAATGTGAGAAATGACTGATATATACGTCTTGTCTCTCGTTGGCTGCATCCCTCAGTTTCAGGTTCGTAAAATTATGTCTAATATTTGGTACTTCATTCAAATTCTTGATCTATCATAATGTTCGGGATAAAGGACAGTGTTTTTAGCTTTATGCTAGCACTGTTCGCAGAAAACATTATGATTTCTCTAATTTTTTAGCGGTTCGTATAGATTTCACTTATTTACCCCTGATACGCTTTTACCGATAAACTACATTTTTTCCATTTAATTTCAACATTGACTGATTTTCATGACATTGATATATATATGGTAACAATAACAATTTTTTTCATCGTAATTTTAATATGCTTCATCATTGCGACTGAATTATAACATGATGACGATTGAACTGTGTTTAGATAAAGACTGATTTCTTATCCTTCCTTATCACCTCTTTCTAAAACTTTTATTGCTTCATTCATTTCGACATGTTCTGAACTGCATATCTCCAAAATCTGTATTTCCTACGGACATTCATCTTTCGTTAATGTCTTCTTATAGAAAGCACAATAATTCTAATCACAGCAGTATATGTTTCAAATGACTTGTGTTAAAAACTGAAAAAAAAAATGAAAAGATAAACGTTTCATAAACAGCATTGAAAAATAACTCCCCTTTTTCTTCAATTTTATTTCTTTACCTGTAATCCAATTCTACATAAAAATCGGCAAGTTAAAATATTATATATCTTGCTATTATTTTTATAGAAATACAACTTTTATTAAATTTAAACAATATTCAGAGACGAAAGTTAAATTTAAATTAAGTTCTTTG
Source organism: Araneus ventricosus (assembly GCA_013235015.1). Taxonomy (NCBI): domain Eukaryota; kingdom Metazoa; phylum Arthropoda; class Arachnida; order Araneae; family Araneidae; genus Araneus; species Araneus ventricosus. Next base: position 8,783 of record BGPR01038446.1, on the reverse strand, counting down.
GATATTTCGTTGCTATAGTGATTTTTTAATACTTCTTACGTGTGTAATTTTATTCCCTCATACATTCAGAATTATAAGATGACAAAAAAATCTTAAAATTCATTTTGCGTCATTTTTTAAAATTATTTATTCCACAATTTAAGATACTGATAGCCGAATGTGACCATGAAGGGGACACTTGCTTTAGAATTCATGACACTTATCTGACTTGTATACTTTTGTAAAGTTACTGATTTAATAATTAAATGTGTTTTAGTATCCAGAACTTGGAGAATGTTAATTTTTTCTCCAAGAAAGTATCTGTTAGGCCTAAAACTCTCACTATAACTACTTCAATAAGCTCCAGAAGATTATTTAAAAATGGGATATAGCAAAAGTAAGGAAAACGGATACTATAAGGACACAAAGAAAACCGGCAATAAATAATATGTTTTATGGCCTGCAAATAAACGGAAAGATGTTATAAAACTTTTTACTATTAATTATTTTGTAATTCGATATTATCACTTTGAATGCACTTCTTCCTTGGTCCCTATAAAGTTCCATGCAAATTTTCCAATGTTCGAAGCAGTATTAACGGTTATTTTCGAAGAATGATTTATTTTCCCGTAGATCAAGTAAATTTCTCCTTAAACGTTCATGTCGAGTAGTAAACATACTTGTGTAATATTTTTGGTCGACTGTTTGATTTTCTGGTGCAAAATCCATGTTAAAATCCCTAAGATGTCGAAAAAAGTGTAGAACTTTTAGTTACTTCGAGATAATGATAATGATTATAATAAGATATTTTTTTTACTTTTAGTTAATCGAATAATGCCGTGAACTTTCGTTAGTTCACGGCATTATTCGATTTATTAATCTCTTCTCGATGCTCTTTAACCTTTTTAAACCAGTCAGAAACTTGTGTACAAGGTAAGAATCGTCTACCAACACTTGCTGCAACAGCAATAAGGTTTATCGATCATGATTTCCCAAATTTAAAAGGCAGTATCAAGTTCACACGTTGATCCTTTTGAACACATCGCATTTTTTCTCTCAAAGCGGAATAGGAGGGAAAAAATGCAATTCTTCCTCTTAGTAAAGAAGAAAAAACAGAGAAGAATATTACGAAAAAAATTGATTTAATCTTCCTTGCCAATATTTAATAATTATATCAGTAATTACAATTTATGAGCACATTATGTATTTTCTAAGTTAAAATGTATATCGATCCAAATAGGGAAAAAACAAATATTTCCCAACATTTTATCTTGAATAATTCACTTAAAACTTTTTTAGTTACGTTAATGTCTTAGAATTTTGTAGTTACATAACTTTTGAGATAATTATTTTTTTCGTATCAACGTATTTGGAACAATTAAACTCCTCTTACTCAGAAGAGATTGAAACATTTTTTTTATCTATAAATTATAGAATTTTCACATGTTTTAAAAATACTTCTTTAGTGGGAAACAAATTAATAGGGTTTTTTTTTAATAACTTAAGTTATACGAAAAAATCTATTGATTTCGGTTTTTTTGTGCGAAATTTATAATGAATGAAAATCACAAAATATAAGCTGTCACATACGGCTTTGCTGAAAGAAACCAAATATAAATATCGATAACTAAGAAAAGTGGTGACAGAATATTTATTATAAAGAAATCACTCGATTAACACCGAGAAAGTAAAGTGTTTACAAGACAAATCTTAAAGGGAAAATATAGTAGCTCTTTTTTCATCTTTTATCGTCTATTGAGCGACGAAACAAGGAGTGGCAATATTGACTTTCATCATCAAAAGATGAATAAACATTGAAATTACTTAATTATTGGCGAATAAAAAATCATTGCCGTTTTTCATCCTTTATCATAGCAGCTGTGACACTTTTAGAGCTTATTTATCTCTGTAAAAGAGTTAGGTGACGTAATGAAAGTCAGATTTTACATATTAGCTCGTGGTTATCAAGTTTTATGGAAATGTGTAAACTAGCTGTTAAGAGTGTTTTTTTGAAACTCGAAATGAAATAATAACTTTTAACTGAGAAAGGTTGTTCTTTGATATATTTATTTGTTTCTATACATGCTAATCATTTTAAAATTCAGAAACCCTGTGAGGTTTTGCGCATGCGTCAGACAGAATTGATTCCACCAAAATGGAGAGGGTGAAGTGAAAAATGGGAGGGGAGATGTTTACGTTTAACTTAGCAGTATAGAGAAACATTTTATTTTCATTTCCATAAAGACTAATAAATAATAAGTACGCCTGATAGAACGAAGGCCATGATATAACAAATAACTTCCGAAAGGGGATCTTCTGATTCTCTGACTATCACAACTTTCCGTAGTAAAATAATCCAAAAGTGCAAGTCTCGAGATTTTGAAACGAACAGTTTTGTTATATAAACATAACAGATATAAACAATTTCAGAATATAATACGAATCAAGAAAGGAATGTAAATATTGAATATTGCATTCCCGATATTGTGAAACAGACAAAAAAAACCTTATATATAAATATTTGTGGGTGTAATAATAGATAAGGTGAAAACGAATGTTTGAAACACTATAAATGAGACAAAACATTTGAACAAGAATATAGGAAAAGAATTTAAAAAAAATACTTATCAATTTTTCTTCTCATGAGGTGAATATATTCCATATCAAATTCTAATTAATGACTTAATTACGATCCGTTCTAGAAAATTTTCCAAAAGTTTGTGGGAAACATTTATTTCTTAACTGGGCAATATAATGAAACTACTGAAAAAACAACTTAGGACGAATTTCATTGCATAGAATTGAAATTATTTGAGGATTTAGTGATGGTTCTTTGTTGCTGTCATGGCGGCTCGGTTCTACGGCGTCTAAACATGAAAGAAGGTGGTAATTCATGGCTTACTGAATTACCACTCGCCATATATTTTTGCCATGGATGCTATATTTCAAGGTCGCATTTTATCATTCATATATGTATATCCTTAAGGCAATTGAAAATACCTACAACAACCCATACTAGAAAGAACTATCGTGGCTCTGGAATCAGCGGAATAGATTGTGTTATAATGAAGGATTTGTCACTATAAAATTGAATTTGAAAGTGTTTCCAAAGGAAAAGAAACCTACCAAGCCTATCATGAAACTTAGAAAAGGAACATAGGAATGGTATTTATTCTTTGAGTACACGCCAAGAAAATTAGCACATTTTCATAAAGTGGAAAAATTACAAATAACTGTCCTCAGTTCAGTTGGCAGAAAATTCAATTGATCAATGATAGAAATATTACTTTATTCAAACACAGAGAACCTGACTCTTCTATTAACAATACTTATAATTTGCATGTTTCAAACCAATAGGCATGTGTGTTTCCGTACTTTAAATTCTTTTTCATGAAAAATGAATTAGATTTATAATTTTGTATTCAAATTTGATGTGATAACCCAAGTTTTATATCTTTAATTCACTGAAAACTCCATAATACTTTTTTTTGTTAAAATAAAGTCATGAATTCTGTAATGAATAGTACAATGTATAAAAGTAAAAAAAATTTTCCAGTTTAATATAAAATATTCCCGAATAAATAAAATATTACCGTTTATATAAATTTTTCTCATTTTAAGAAAAGAAAACATCAAAGAAAGTGTTATCTCTACTTTTATGACATGCCTTCACCTCCTTACTCATATTAATAGTGCATAAATGTATAAGAAAGCAAACAGCTAAATTCATTACTTTAAATACTACACTGTATAAAAGTAAAAAAATAATCTGAAGAATGAATGAAAATCTCATTGAATCCCCCACTACGCAGAATTGTGTTTTTTTTTATTCATACCGGAGAATTAATAAAGAATGTTTGTTAAAATTGTCCAAAAATGTTTATTTTTTTTTATAAATAAGCAGGATATTTTCATTTACGATGCATGGTTGTAAAGGAAAATAATAAGCAAGTCCAAGCATAAGGTTAGATACTTAAACTTGAAAGATAATACTGTAGACTCCTAACTGTTAGGGCTCCATATTATACGGCGTAGTTAAAAAGTAATTCTCCGTAATAGAATAAGGAGCAAATTTCCAAGAGTTGGGCTGTTTCAAAACCTTAAAACTGGCAGTTTTGATTTTAGGCCTATGTAATCATTATTAACCCATAAACGACTGACGTTGCGTTTTCGCAACTTTACTGAAATGACTTTTTTTTCAATAAAGTGATTTTTTTAAATTAATTTTTGTATTGCATTCGACGAAGCTTTTATGCTTATAGGGGGAAAAACTGCTTCGCTCTCATTGAAACTTTTTAATAATCTTTTTGATTTGACATTTTTTCCCGACTGTTTTCCTTTAAATTTTGAATGGATCTCACAGATGGCAGCAGATATTTGTATTAAATGTAATGTACCCTTACATAACAAATGTTTCAAAGATTTTCATGTATCCAAAAGTAATCGGTTTTCCTTGACGTTGCGTTTTCGCAACATTTTGTATCTTCTATAAAAATAAATATTTTTTCGCCTGTTATTTTTTCTTAATTAGACTCTAATACGTCTAAAAACAATTTTTGTCCATTTCCTTCAAACAAATTTGGACAGTAGAGATATATCTGAAATAATTTTCGAAAGAATTCAGCCTGTAATTTTACGTTAATGTATTGCTTATTTTAAAAGTGTATTTATTTATACTATACAGCATGGTGAGATTTTATGTTTCCTTAAATTAAGTTAGATATTATAAATTTTTCTGAAAACGTATTTTTGGTTATCTTTTTATTGTAGTGAATTTTAAATAATTTCAATATAGTATATTAAAACATTTATACAGGACTGGGATACTCAATGACAGTAGAGAAGAATAGTAAGATTACAGGTGGTTTATAGGTGTAACAGGTTTTGTATTCCAATTATTTGAATAGCGAGGAAAGTATTTTCATAAATCTTTTTTAATATCCACGTTTTTGAACGATGTTTATAAATTTTCCTTAACCTAAAAGTTACATGGATGATACCTTCACTTATATTTTAACGGATACGAATGCATTTATCATTATTTCATTAAAATTGCCACGTAAATTACACAAATAACTCAGATTTACCAGAAAGGAACTGACGTAGAGTTAGCAGTTGATACATAATTTATTATTTATTTGTTTCTCGATAACATAATTTTTTCTGAATTTTAAACGTTCCAAAATATTTAAACCACTTGAAAAAATGTTGCTAATAGAATATTTGTTATCGAAGGCATTTAATTAAATCCACATGCATATTTTATTATTTATCTGCGAAAAATAAATTCCACTTTTTAATAAATTAATTATTGCATTATTAATCTTCTTGTTGTGATGACCTCATCTATAAACTGCGCCTCAAAAAAATCTCTAACAAAACTAATGAGACGATGAAATTGACGTCCCAGTAAAGTGAAAAGCATTGGGAATTATAAAAGCGAGAAGAACTGAAGAGCTGGCAAGTAGAAAAAAGATTAAAAAAGGATTATTCATAAGGACACGAAGAAAATAATGAAAGATATTTTTTGTCCCGTTATTTTCGTAGAAAATTAAGAATCGAGAAAGCGACAGAATTCTGAAATGCGAATAGAAGAAATTTTATACAGGTGAAAGGCGATTATTTAAGTTTAAATTTGTCATTCATTTGAGTTATATCCTTGTGAAGGATTATAAATAATTTCTGTACTGTTAAAATGTGTTTGATCTGTGTATTTCACAAATTTACCTTTACATTCTATAAGAAAATAATCTTTAAATATCCTTTAACTCTTTATTCCCGAGGCAAGTTTTTCTTCCAGCACCTTTAAAGCCGAGAGTTTTTGGGAGGATATGACATGAAATTGACTCTCCCAACCTTGGTGGTCATTTATACTTCCCCCTATTCCCTCGCTGTAACGTTCCCTTAAGGCTCACGGAAATGTGCTGTGCTCGACAAGGATAATTGGACCTCTTACGTCGCTCATCTCCTAAGCGATAGCAGAACCTCACCTCTCCTCAAAAGAAGCCAACCGCCTCAGACCGGCCTTCTTCGCTGTTAAGTGAACATTTCTAAACCACCCCGGACCGCCTTGCTAGATGTCAGAGGGTTAAAGACAAGACAATTGTGGGGAAAGCATTCTCCTGTTCCTGCCGTTGCTTTGAACAAAGACTCTTAATTTTGAATTGTAGTCTGGCAAGTTGAAGTCATGCGGGGAGGAAGTCGACACAAGTACGAGATATGTGATTATTGACGCCAATGACATATTTAATGTTGACTGCGATGTTTCTGTCTTTTAGAATAACGACAATAGATTTTAGAAAAATGTATCTATTTCCCAGGCAGCACAACATGTGACCAGATATTGTACAATATTGTTCGATATTATATAATATTATATGATATTGTGCAATATTTTTCGATATTAAGTAATATTATATGATATTGTACAATATTGTTCGATATTAAATAATACTATATGATATTGTACAATATTGCTCGATATTATATAATATTATATGATATTGTACAATATTGTTCGATATGAAATAATATTATATGATATTGTGCAATATTGTTTGATATTATATAATATATGATACTGTACAATATTATACAATATTGCTAATATTGTTCAATATCGTACGATGCTGTAAAATATCTTTGCGCTACTGGGGTTGGGCGTAGACAGACAGCATGCGTGAAAAGCAATATAGTGCAGTTCATCACACTGAGAAGCCAGAGCTATTAAAAAACAGCCGACCACTAACGGGCCACGCGTATCATCCTTCTTCCGAGAACGAATACTCCAACTATCTCGTGTTTACAAAATGCAACTCTGCGCTAGGAAGGAATTGCGCCAAGCGTTTTTACCACCGTCGCCAACGGTAGCGAAACATTACATTTACTATATGCACTTATGTATATGCCAACGCTGCGTTGCGTTGACCGTATACCCACACACACTGAACATTTTTGGCAGTTTTGTGTAACAACGTACCGATCATCCAATCTTGAAATCAAGACACTGGCACTTATTCACCAGCCAAACGTCCAGCTGGAAATTTTGTTTGATAGCTTAACAAGAGGGAAAATGCATCATCCTGTATTATGGTTCTATAAACGCACAAATTCCTCCTTCTGATTTGCTCATTTATTTATTTATTTTGTTGAGGATTCTGGTTTCTCCAAACGTCGACTCCTATTGGTTTCCTAGTATACTAACAGAGCACTTTTCCATTTTCAATAGTGAAGCCACCAACAGAGAATTATCTTTAAGAATATACGCAGTGGCATGACTACAAATTGCTCAATATATTCGATATTCTTCGGCAATTATTACCATTATGATCATGTGTGTACCCCATTTTTCAACTAAAAATTAATAAAAATATTTTCTTATCATTCGCGAAGGTATCTGAGCGAAATAATACCGAAATATAATAAAAAAAATTTTTGAGAAAAATCCAGCTAACGTCTTCAAACATCTCAACGCTTTCTGACTAGTTTCCTTTTTAAACCATTTCAAGGGTTTTTTTCGTATTGTAAACTTGTGGGAAATATTCTTTTTATATAACTTGAATCTTTTTTCACAATTTAAATAATTATTTGATTTAATATGAGAATTCCCGAAGATTTCTATTATCGAAATGGTTGTAATTCCCTGAATAGTATATTAACAATCTAATTCTTCACAATAGAATGCTGAAGAAAATGTTTTTCAGAATTTGAACAACTAAATACTTTCTTCTGTCAATTTAACTCATACATCTCTTCAAGACAACCTTTAAATGAAAACTCTAACATTAACTCAATAAATTTTAAGACAAGCAATCGTGAATGAAAAAAAAATGAACAAAAACCCACATTATTAACATTTATTATGCAAAGATTGCTTCAATTGTGAAATATCTGTAAAACAAAATTCCAAATAAATATCTGGGACTGAATCTGAAAATGTGAATGTTTAATTAACCCATTAACATTCTTGTTTTTTTCTGTTTTGGAAATGCGTTATCATTTTAATTCAATTGAGAACAGTTGTTATGTTTATGAGACAATTGTATTGTGTATGGATTCCGAGTAATTCTTGGATCAAATTATAACGTCTATGAGTGCCTTTATTTTTTGCTTATTAGGTTAAAATTGCGATTTTTCATAACACATTCGCCGTACAATCCAAACAGTTAAATGGTTAATTGGTTTTCTCATAAAATATAAGTATTCTTTTAAAACATCTGCAGGAAATACTTTCCGATTTCCTTGTAAAATCGTTTTGCCTTATATTAAAACCTGTTGAAAATTAAAAGCGATTATATATCGAAAGATACTTAAAACACACACTAAAACAAAGATTTCGATAAAAATCAGCTCTCTTATGTTGACTAGGTCTGAACGACATTTAGAGTTTTGTTGCAGAACACAATTTCTTTCTTTATTCTTTGATTTAGAAACCGTTAACCAGAAATGCTGACGAAGTAGAAGTTTTCTTGAAAAACAAGAAACTAGCAACGCCCTTAGCGAAAGTTGACTGTTCTAGAGCGACACGAAGTCATAAAAAAAGTCGTTTGGTTCTTCGCAGTGCTAGCGACTGAGCCACAAGATCGTAACCTTTCTTCTTTTCCACTTTTGATGTCGCTTCTTCGCTGTTTTTTGTTTCTTCGTCTTCATTTTTCGCTTGTTTCTAGCGAGAACTTGCGAAACTCGTCTCTTTCGTTCTTTTGTTCTTTCTTACAGTTTTACGATCGTTTTGTTTGAAATGTTTTCGCATTACAAGTGAGTTGTTTTTTATGTGACAAAATCTATTACTATTCATATGCTTTCAG
>BGPR01038445.1:0-14705 GCA_013235015.1 Araneus ventricosus | reverse complement strand
CGAAAGTGTGCCTCTCCGATACAGGAAACTCAAGGTAGACGAAACAGATCATTAATCTTGAGCACCTTGCACTTCCAACTTCTGGGAGAGTGTTGACACTGAAAGTTATGACGCCAGCTCACTCATAAATCACGCGACCTTTGCACTTTTAAATGTTTCTGTTCTCTTTGGAGGCTATAACAGATGGGTGTTCCTGACTTTTCTAATGAATATGTCTTAAATAATTTCGGGTACACATACGACCCATTCTTTTTCCGTGTTTTGATAGTAAGTGTGTATAAGAAATGCGTCAATGGCCACCAACTTTTGTCAATTAAAATTTTAGAAGTCTAATAGCCACGGTACTTTAAATTCAAATTTTAATTCATTTTTGTTTTAATTTTTCTAATAAAAATTTGAGTTTACATGTCTGTATATAATTCCCTAATTATTAGGGGGTAAATTTTTAATTTTAGCATTTCTCACATATCAAGTAATATTTTAAAAGTAATTGCGTTTTGGATTTGAAATTTGGTAGAAGCTAATCATTAGATAATTTTTAAAAAATAGTGATAATAAAATCAACTTTATGCCGAATAAAAATGATGTTCCTTAGTTTTTCATAAATAGGTCTAATGCTTTACGTAATTAATGAGGTGTTTCAGCTCGACATTATGCGATTAGTTGAAAGTTTTGATCCAATTTCTTATCCTGATCATTGGAACTACAACTGATTTTGCAATTTTTTAAATAACAATTTTTTTATGTTGAATTGGGAATTACATAAATTTCTCTGTTTCGTCATATTATTTCTATAATTAAATTTACACTTTTCTCCTTTTTCAACTCTCCCTCAAAATAGAAAAATTTCCTGTTCTTCAAACTATGGACAATTTTGAAAAGAACTATCAACAATATGATCATATAGTAAAGAAGCAGCATTAAGTATAAGGTTATCTCAAGAATTTTGATTTTTTTTTATCGGGAAGTCAAAGGAAACTTTTCAAAGAGTATTTATAATTTTTATAAATTATTAATTCTAAATATATCGAAACAAATGTCCATGATTTTACAATCAATCTTAGGTAAATTATGTTAATTGTTTTTGTCAACCATTTGCAGAACTTATCGACCTTACATTTCAAACATCATTCTAAATATTTACAAACATAAGATTTGCAGCAAAATCATCATACCGTTGAAAGATTATATATTCAACTCACAACTGAAGTAGTGCCCCACACATTTCATTCATGATTTTCCAATTTCAATTAAGTTATCCATAAATATAAAATCCTATTTTCGGTTCATAACTTTAGCTTTTCAAGAGTTAATATTTAGTGCTCTGTAATAAATTTCGACATTTTCACGTAACTAAAAATATATATTGGCATTGTTCATGATAATTAAAGAAAGATTAAATTGTGAAATTTAGAGACCTAGGGTTGCGTAAATCAACAGCTAGACTAGTATCACTATAATGAATTTTATTTTGAAATTACTCGGATGTTCTTGGTTTATTATGGATTACAAAATAAGGTAATTATTTATATACAGAATAGTCAGATATCATAGACGTGAATGTAATTACAGGATGGTGTTGAGACAGCCTCTGCATGTAGAAATGACGGTCACTCAGAGCAACGGCTCTACTTTAAATCTATCGGAAAGTTCAACAAATCCTCATGAGCATCCGCTCATCTTGAATAAAAACTCGTACAGTTCAGATACGAGAGCTATGCTCTCAAGAAAAAGTTAAACAGAAGTGTACAGCTTCCTAACGATGCTTCTCGCAGCTACACAACTGATCGCACGGGACCCAGTTACTTTGAAAACCGATCCGAAGATCCAACACTGGTATAACCATCCTATGATCGGAATCCGATCAAGAGGTGATCGCCGATGGAAAATCAACTTCCACTTTTCTTTTTTCTCCCCCGCCGCAGCTTAAATCGTCGTTTCTCCAGGAACAAGGTCCGCCCAACTCGTGAGGATTAACAAAAAATTCGATGACGTCCGCCAGTGGAGTGATTTCCTTCCACCAGGCGATTGATTTATGTCCAATGACAGTCTAGGCTATTAGCGGTCTGGGCTATGGATAGTCTCGTTTCTGTTCAACTGAGGAAGGACAACCATCACTCCTTCTTAATTGAGAGCTCTGAAAAGTTTTTGTGTGCCAAGTGTCACTAGATCCATAAACGTTCATCTATCAGGCATGGAGTGAAAAAAGCTCTTTGTGTGACTACTCCATTGTTGAGCTTTCCGACAGTCCAGGTGGTTACTTTGGCGAGGCCGATTTGAACATCTGTCCTGGAATCTTCACAAAATGTACATAATTATTGTGATCTACAGTGAGTGTATTTTTTTCTGTTCAGCATATAGATTGAAAATTTCTTTGAATTATCTTCGCTGTCAAAAGCTGTTTTAGTCATACAATTGATTATCGGAATTCAAGCCGGAAAGACTCAATAAAATTTCAGAAAAAGATTAATCTCAACTTTTTTGTTAATTGGAACTGCGGCACAAAAGAAGTTATTCCACTGTGTGCTTCTCAAATCAAAACAAATATTTTTAAGTACAGTAGTTGTATTGCCTGTCAAGAAGAAGTTCAAAATTGTTTCATACTCTCATGAACATCAAAAGACATCTGTTGATCTTTGAGGCATTGAAAATCGCAGCGGACCAACCAGCGATCACTAAATTGAGCTAGACTTCATACAGAAATGGAAAACCGGTTTTCGATTAGCACCAGAACGGATCAAAAGACTTTTATATAACTTTGGCTAGATGACAGAGATTCATGCTCTTATTCAAAGAAATAAATAAAAAAAATACCACCATTGGAATGAAGCCAGTTTGTAACAGAATAGCAAAATACAGTGTCATAATCGAATCTATGTGGCACAAATCACTGTATTATGTGTCTGAAATTGTTGTAGTCACATGGTGTCAAATCTGGAGTAAATGGGAATAGTCTAAAACTTCCCACTCTGCTTCAAATATTCTTGACTTCGTAAAGCATTGTGACTATTATCGTGAACATTTTGGAGATCACCAGCCATTTGGATTATTTTGGATGCTTCCAACGCTTATTTGGATGTTTCTCCTGAGTAAATTTATTGCTCAGTTCTTGATGAATCTCAGTAGCCGAAAAAATGTACTTACACAAAAAGCTTCGCTATCAACTTTCAATTATTCTAGTGGGTGAATTAACTGCAATACAAACTTCTTATTACACTATCAGAGCCTAACGTACAGGTGCTCTCAGCGCCACAGGTTTGCTAAGCTGCAGATACGCTATGTTATAAATAGATGACGTCAGGTTATGACAGACGCTACATTGCGTTTAATTATTTATAATAACAGACTCACTAAGTTTGTTTATTATTGGTAATTATTATTGGTTGGATGGTCGACCCTATATCTCTGTTTCTTCTGTCTGCTCAATTGGAACTTACTTTCCTAATAACCCTTGCAATAATCTTTTATGTTATAAGATTGTTTGCAATTATTTGGCAAATTTTTACTCTCCGCCTCTTCTGTTATTTTGAAAATATATTTTCCCATTGCCTTACAGCTTGTTAATTTACGAAATCGAATATAATTTGACATCCTAAGCCTTTAAATTGCCAAAGTCACTGAAGACTTTGGAAAATAAAGCAGACTCTTAAATATTCAAAGCTGTTTGTAGCATTTTATTATCACAGCGTTAATAAAGTATGAAAAGGCCGTATCCTCTCAGTTATTATTCACATCATACATTCTTAACATACTGAAATAAATGTTCCAGTCAAATTAAAGATGATTTTCACCCATTTACAGTACGAACAACCTTACATTTCATCCCTCATCTCTGAATTTTCGCAACTCAAATATTTACTAACAAATTAGCGTGTACTTGAATAGTAATCCATTCAACTCATGAATGGAATTAATTTAGCTCTGTAGGCAACCATTCATTTCAATCAGAATTTTCAAAACTTCATTCATTTTCGCTAACATTCTCATATCAAATAGATCATTTTTCAGATCCAAAGCTTGAGCTACTCAAGAGCTGGGATTTGGTAGACGTTCAGAACTTTCCTAATATAGGAAATGAATCCTGAGCTTATTCATGATAATTATACGTAGAGTAAATTTACCCATTCAGTGTGTTTTGCAAAGAGTATTGTATTTCCTGTTTAGCATATAGATTGAAGATTACTAAGGATCATCTTTGTAGCTGAAAGCTGATTTAGTGTTTGGTATGTTGGGTTGATAAATGGAATTCGACCAGGAAAGTTTCGATAGTTTTTAAAAGTTTGTATTTTAATTTTTTATTTAATAATTACAGAGCACAAAAGACATTATAGAAGAGCCCTAATTTCAAATTTTGTAATGCAATATATTTCTGTAAAAGTATAGTTTATGGTAAATAGATAACTACATTGTTTTCTCGATGAAACATGTAGAATGTTTCTTCTTCTGGCAGGTCACTAAATATCTTTACATTTTCAATATCCCAGTTTATGGATTTTCATCTTCTTGTATCGGAATTGCAAAAAGTGAAGAAATAGTCAAATACTCAGACTCAAAATTTTGATAAATCTCCACACTTGAGACCTCTACATCCTGGCAATTGATTGGTTTAAAATATTGAAATTCGAAGTTTCATAACTCGATCCGTCTTAGTCGCAGAAGAGTGCATTTTTTGTTTAAAATGTTAGTGTGTCAAGAATATTTTATGAGATGTGACTAATAGAACTGGGGGATTGTATAAAAATGTAGACTTTTTAATTTCTACACCAGTACCTTTATTGACTGAAACAACATAAAATATAGTTCTCTTTGTCATTAAAACCATTTTTCCACTTGTCTATGACTTGATTATAGGCGTATCTCTAATGGTTCAGAATGGAACATTTCGAATAATTATTAGAATTTTGGTTTTCAACTAAGTATGCATTAATCTGAAAACTAATGTTTATAAACAAAGAAACAACATTTAATTCTGAGAGAATGCATTTTAGTTGTGGCCATAAAAAAGTTTATTTAATTATTTAAAATAATTATACTTCTTATAAAATGTTTTCTACTACTGAATGCATAAATACTATTCCGTAATATGAATAAATATAATAGTTTCTACGAATAACACAATTTCTTGACTGGAAACAAATGATAGATTGAATATAGGTATGTTGTAAAAAAGCAGAATAATAAAAAAGTGTAAATCTGAATTGCAGGGAAAAATACAAAAGCCTCAATGACCAAAACTAATCCCAACACTTTCAGGGGAATTCCTGCTTCGACAAGAAATAAAAGAAAAAAAAGAAAAGATCAAATCTCTATACAAATGAAATTCAATTTACTTTGCAAGAGAAATAGTCCCAAAAAAGAATTAAATGAATGAAAAAAACAATTTGTCATTTCTCAAAAAACTTAAAAAAATATTGAAAGAAATATTCTTTAAATGAAAGATTATTTCCAATCCGATTACATCAAAAGAGTTTTTTTAAAAAAATGTTTCCACAAAAATGGTGGAATTTTCCCAATTTTCTTATTTTATAAGGGATGCTTTTAATTTAGAATTAAGTAAATAATGACTGCATTTGGCTTTAAAAACAATAAATCAGCTTATTCAAGAAAAAAGGAGATTTTGGAGATTACAAAATAGAGAATGTTTCCAAAAGTAATTCTTTAAAATAACTGAAAGTAAAAGTTTATAAAATAATATTTTTTTTCAAAGTTGTAAATGAAGTTCATAAGCCTTTTGTATGGAAACTTTGCATCAATAAATCAAGTCTTTTTCTTTTCAATATTCGTATTGTTGCCGATAGAAATAAATAAATTAAATGAAAACACTTAAATGATAACGGTTTTTACAACACAAATTTATCAGCGTACCAAAAAGTAGAATTTTTTCAATATTTTTATAATATTAATGTATTATTCAATATATCTTGCCCTTTTAATTATTTTCGAATTCATTACAAGGTGGCGCCACACGTATGGAATCAAAATTTGATCAAATTAATCAAATGACTGATACAATCGAACCGCGGGAATCTGAATTAATTGTGGCTGACCTGAAAGTCAAAATACAACACAGTCACATACTCCAGCTTATAAATTGATAATTCCAAAGTTTCTCCTCCCGGAACCAGAAATTCGATGAATACCCAGTTGAGCAGCAGAGCACACTAGCTTAAGAATAGCAACCAGCCACCACCAAATCTTCCTTAATTCATTCGAAAAATTCGCCCTTCACATAAGTACCAACCCTTGAATAACAATACCAGAGATCCCTAAGTATAATAAGTATAAATAAGATAGAACAAAATACCAGTCTCATCATTTTTAGGATGTTTGCGACAATAATCATCAACATAACCGGTTGTAATACATTAGCAATTCTTCTTCATCTTCGCATCGATCATCACTAACAGCCCGAATCATGGATCTGCAACTGTATGAAACAATGTAACTTAAGGAAACATTCTACTCTTTCACTGCACTCATATGATAACTCCTCTTGTATATCTTTTATTTTATACTCGGGTTGTAACCCTCTATGTACTTCTTATTATATTTTTCTTTTTGTTCATGTATAATTATGTTACCTTTTATGTGTTTTTATATCTCTTGATGTAATTTTTTTCTGATTTTGGTTTTCAATAAAGTTTCACACATACTCATTCAACCTACGGGGAGCCATTTAGGCTCAGAGTTCGGGGGTGTGCTCTGGTGTTATGTCCGAATTACGGAAAATTCGAATTATCCATAAAATTCTGTAGAATACTCTTGATATACCAAATGCAGAGGAGTATGAAGGGGATCAGAAGGTTGCGTGTTCAAATCACGTCCGGGTCACCAAATATGAAAGGGATAGAGGATGCCTCAAAAATACCCCATTTCATCAATGAATCAGATCAGTAAAGTTGCAAAGTAATATTCCAGGCAAGAGATTTATAAACAAATTTATTTCACTGTGCAAAAATGAAATTGTCGGTTAGCACATTAAAAAGCATTTTAAACGAAAATGGATCTGCAGATAGACACATCTCGTATCAAAAAGTTACCGTACACATAAGTATACTTGGGCCAGTAGAGGAACTCATTCAGTGAGGAGCCAAAAAGGACCTTAGGTACATCTGGATCCGAGTAGCTGATGATCAACAAGTCGCATGCAACTGCAGATGAAAAAAATCAGTCGAAAGGCTCCAACTCTGTTCAGGCAAGATGGCTATCATCATCTGTACTACCACAGAGGCTCGAACCTCACTGGTGTGAGGCTTATTCTGCTTGCATTCTCTCTCTCGGTCTGGGTCTGGGTCTGATCGGAAATAGAAAATGCACTCCTATATTTACTCGGATGAATAGTGCGCGCGCAGAGGTGCATCTCTTTAGCATCTTGCATAGAAGAATAAAATTCCACCTGCCATCTCATGGCAAAGTGAGAGATGAAAATGCCACAAGTATCGACTTTGGGTGCTCTGTGAAAGAGCACAGAAAGAGCTAAATGCCATTCACGTCGTCTAGCAGGTTTAGTTCCTTATGTCAGAAAAAACTATTTTGTTTCTGCTAATTAGGGTGCTATATACGTTCTTTAATACCAATTCAAATGTTCATTTTAAGTTAGTAATAAGCGTTGGTTTCGTTTCTGACTCCTAATTGTTTTCTTCCTTAATTTTGTAATAAGTATTTTTCGGAAAATTAAAAGATGATGTTCGGATTATCCGAAATTTTGGATTCCTGACGTTCCACTGTACTTAAATTCTGAATGTATTAAAACATTGTATTGTCATTGAGTAAACACAATTAATTATACAGAAGTTTAGAAGTCTAGCATATCAGGAACTAAGTGGAATTTTTTTAATGAAATTCCATCTTTTCAAGCAATAAATAAGTTAAGTAAACGTTAGATTATATTAACGTCCAGTTTTGAAGCAACACGAGGGCTATTTAGGGACGGACCTCATAATTCTGAACCGCGGTCAGATGACGAGGGCGACGCTTGGGCT
The DNA here is from genome assembly GCA_013235015.1 of Araneus ventricosus. Lineage (NCBI taxonomy): Eukaryota > Metazoa > Arthropoda > Arachnida > Araneae > Araneidae > Araneus > Araneus ventricosus. The sequence continues at coordinate 6,723 of BGPR01038445.1, read as the reverse complement.
GGCTTCCCCCTTTCCAAGCTTCCACAACACACCAGCGGGACGGCGTTCGGCCTCTACGTATGGTTTAGCGTGCAACGGGTCCCATACACGGCGGATCTTATGTGGAATCAGGTTTCGAGCCTGCGACCCTCCGGGCCCAGGTCGAGACCTTACCAGTAGGCACTGCGGCCTATATAAGTTAAGTTAAATAAGAGCGTATGAAAACAGCGTTAACTCAGTTAGCACAAAATTTTGCACGATATTGTATAATATTGTTCGATATTACACTAAAGAGCCAGAAAAACTGGTACAGGCATTCGAATGCAAATAACGGAGATATGCAACCCATCAGCCTAACGCGATGCGGTCGGCAGCGCCTATATAAGACAGCAGGTATCTGGCAAAGCTGTTGGATTTGTTCCCGCTGCTACAATGGCAGGTTATCAAGATTTAAGTAACTTTGAACGGGGCTTTTTAGTCGGCGCACTTGAGATGGGACATAGCATCTCCGAGATAGCGAAGAAATTTGGATATTCGCATACAACCATTTCACGAGTGTACCATGAATATCGGGTATCCGGTAAAACATCAAATCTTCGACATCGGCGCGACCAGAAAAAGACCTTGAAAGAACGGGACCATCAATGACTGACGAGAAACCTTAAATGATTTAGACGTGCAACACTTCCTCAAATTGCTGCAGATTTCAATGCTGGGGCATTAAGAAATGTCAGCGTGAGAATTGTTGAACGGACCATCATTGATATGGGATTTCGGAACCGATATTCCACTCGTGTACCATTGTTGACTGTACGGCACACAGGTTTACGCCTCGCCTGGGCCCGCCAACGCCGCCATTGAACTGTTGATGACTGGAAACAAGTTGCCTGGTCTGACGAGTCTCGTTTCCAATTGTATTGGGTGGATCGACATGTACTGGTATGGAGAAAACCTCATGAGTCCATGGACCCAACATGTCAACAGGGAACTGTTTAATCTGGTAAAGCCTCTGTGGTGGTATGGAGCGTTTGAAGTTGGCTCTGATACGTCTAGACACGACTCTGACATGGATAGGTGTGTAAGCAACCTGTCCTATCGCCTACCCCCATTTATGTCCATTGTGCCTTCCGACGAATTTGGACAATTCCAGCGGCACAGTTCTACACCCCACACGTCAAGAGTCGCTAAAAAGTGGATCCAGGAACACTCTTTAGACTTTAGACACTTCCATTGCCCGCCTAAATCCCCAGACATGAACATTATTGAACCTATATGGGTTTCCTTGCAATGTGCTTTTCAGAAGAGATCTCTACCACCTGGCACTCCTATGGATTTGCGAACTTCCCTGCAGGATTCATGGTGTTAAAAACCTCCAGGATACCTTCAGGCATTAGTAGATACCATACCACGTCGTGTTGCATCACTTCTGTGTGCTCGTGTTGGCCCTAAACGATATTAGACAGGTGTACTAATTTTTCTGGCTCTTCAGTATATTATATGATATTAAACAATATTGTGATTTTGTTCAATATCGTACGATATTGTACAATAACTTTGTGCTACTGGGGAACTACGACTTGTTAGATTTTCGCAATATTTTCGAAGGAAAGCAAAAGTTCACTTATGAAGGTTTCTGTTCTGTTTTTTAACAAAGTAATGAATGCGTATTTAGTCTCTTAAATAAATGAAAAAAAGAGTTGAACATTATATTTTCTACTAATATATAAAGAAAAATATCTGCACTACGCGCGCGCGCGAAATTACACTGAACAAATAAAATTTCAGATAATTCTTCTTATTCAATTTTAAGAAAATGACATAAAATGCCTACTACCCTCACACATTTCGTAAATCATAGTTTAAACTGACATAAACTTCCTTTGTCCAAATTTAATTGTCTAATTAGTCATTTGAAAGGGAATCGTTGACTGTTCTATTGAATCTCTTTATTCAACGTTCTGTTTCTTTCTGGACAGTTTAGATATTTTCATTCGATCAATAAATATCGATACTATATTTAATGAATAATGATGAGTACATTAATTTTTTTAGAACAACTAGAAACTGTAGTGTATCATATTCACAAAGGGAAGGTGATATTTTATCATAAGAAAACAATCCAACAGCAAACGCATAAGAGTTTTTAAAATTGCTTTCAAAGGCACGAAAATGCAAATTAATAAAAATTTATTTAGAATTTGTGAAAAGACGATTGTATAATTTTTGTTAATGTATTTAGTGTTAGATTTATGACCACTTCATTTTGTGGAAAATGCCTGTGTTAAAAGATTCAGAGTCCTTTGGATCGAATAAAGCAGGTTTTATTTACAGCATGGTCATACATGAAAAGCAGAATCACAGTGAGTATAAAATGAAAGTCACTTACATATATAGATTTTCAAGAGGATTGAAAAGATAGAAAGGCAGCCAATGGGGGATTCGTAATGATACAGTGGAACAGCGAATAGAAAACATTAATACGACAACCAATCAGCACTATTTAAAAAGGCGTCAAGTTTCTGAAACTTAGTGATGTAATGTGCGAATACTCTATTCTAACAGTAAGTCTTTTAACTTTCTAGGTCATTATAATCATTTAAATAACGCCTTGGTAAACGAATTTTAGAATAAGTATCTTAAGTAATAAAAGTTTTGAATTTTTATGTTTTATATAATTTAATGACAAGTAATATTTCGACTTATTTCCTTCAAAATATTTTTAAGATAAAAACTTACATACATCGAATGTGTTTAAGCGCATCTCTGAAATAATGAAGATGGGTTTTTTTTTCGCTCATCATAAAAATCATTTTATTTATGGAACATATTCTACACAATATATATGAAAAATTTATTATAATTTTTTGGGCCACAAAGAAAAGAATGAATCGTTTTGTATTCTCATTCGCAGTCAATTTTGATTTTGTTTTAAAAATTGTCGAATGCCCTTAATTATTAGGCTTTTCCTTTCTGATACGCTAAATAATTTAAGAATCAATTAAAAAAATAAATTTTCTTGGAATGCTATTTTTACTTTCTCACATATGAGCATATATACAGAAAAGACTGTAATGATAAAAAAATTTAACTTTTAAATTTTAAGAAGACGTCTCCGAGGGCGAAAACATCATTTTCGTAATTATGTCTGTCTGTTTGTCTGAACTCGATAGCTCAAACCGCAAAAAGTTTAGATAGATGAAATTTGATATGCAGTTTTATCACTAGAACTGTAGATTTCCTTCAAATTTTTCTCAAAACAATTCCAAATGAAATCTTTATGCTCATCCGTAGTAATGTACACACTTTAATCCGTGTAATGTACACACATTAATCCGTGTAATGTACACACATTAATCCGTGTAATGTACACACATTAATCCGTGTAATGTACACACATTAATCCGTGTAATGTACACACATTAATCCATGTAATATGCACACATTAGTCCGTGTAACGTACATACATTAACTCAAAAATGGCAGTGAGTTAGAAGGGTGGAAACTGACAAATATTTTTTTTTCATCAAAATCGTATATTTGTAAATAGTAGCGGGCCTTTCCGTTAGAAGTTTAACTATCTGTCTATCTTTCTATTCGAGGCTAATGAATAACTATCAGTAAATGTTTCATCGTTTTATATTAAATATTTTCGCTCCTGTTCAAGTTTGTTATTCTCAATATCCCACTAAACCTAAATTTAAAAATCCATTTCGTAGTTAATAAATATTTGCAATTAAATAATTATAATGTATGAAATGAATATTTGCTAATTTTGTTCGTTCTGCATAAAAAATTATAGTTTTCTTTATTTTTTTGCAATGGAAAAAGAAAAAAAATAATCAAAACTATTATCACACACCAGCTAATTCAAAGCTTAAAAGATTAGAGAAAAAAAGAAATTTTCAAATTCCCAGGGTAACGAGATGAAGACTTCTCCTGTTGCTTTTCTCTGAAAGCAATCCTTTAATGTTGCAACCTCAAGGAAACTTTAAAAAATAAACTGCTTCGTAGCGTAAATGAAGAAAAAATTGCTGAAAACTAGTAGTCTGTCTAATCCTAACAAATCGCGACTCTGATTTACAGGGATTAGCTAAAGAAACGTCTTATAAGCAGATTTTGTTTTCTGTTTCTTAAGATTCTTACGGATTTTTTTTCTTAACCTTAATTCCCATTGAGCCAAAGAAGAACTTGATAAAATTCTTACAGCTGAGACGTTCTTTCCATATTGCTTTTCTTCTTTTCTTGGTGAAGGAGGGATTTAAAAGTGCAGTTTTGTTGTCGAAACCTATTTTGCTTTTTCAACAAAAAAGAAATTTGACCGCATTTGGATGAGATTTAATTAAAGATTCTTTTAGATTTTTTTCTCTGTCTAGCTGATATATTTCAAATAATAGAAGTAACGATTTTTTTATTTTTTTTAAGAATCTACATATATAATTTCAACTTGTGTATAAATTGCAATAACACAGACGGTAAATTTTTTAAGCCAATATATAAACGTTAGCTTGATATATTATAATTTCCCTGACAGTTGCCCATGGTACAAAGTTATTTATTATAATATGAAGTGATCGAAAAGCCAGTGGAAATTTTAAAAATTATCAGTTCGAAAACAAATATAGATGTGAAAATATGGAAGTGCGATCGATGTCAATTTAAAGGCAACAAGTATTAAAATTTAAGCTAAACATTTTTATTTCATAATTTTCCACAATTCTACTCATTATTTTATGAGACACAATGAATTAAAACTTATTAAATGCTTTAAAGAACTTTTCCAGTCTGTAATCGCAACAGAAAATAATTAATAATAATTGTTTATGTATTTAAAAATCTAAGAAATATATAACTGAAAAACATTAAGCATATGATTCGTTTTTTACTAGACAAAGAAATCTTATAAATATAAATAACAATGCGTACATAAATTTTTACACATACTGAAGTTTAATACAGCTAAGTGGAAAATTTTATAGAAATATTTTTTAAGATTTGTTAAATTCTCTTTCGCGGACACGTGTTGAAAACATGTATAGGTAATTTCTAAGTCTGAACACCTATGCAATTATTGATATACTCTCCAGAAGCACTTAAGGCCATTGATATAGAGAATATTCCTTGCGGGATTCAAAAATATTGTAGTTAATATACTTTACAAGAAAAGAAAAAAAAATTTGGGGGGAAAATAATAAGTCCACGAAAGAGTGGGATAGAACAATTTGTCGTTATTTGCTACTTTAGTTATCTTTTAAATAAAATGGTTTTTGATGGGATGTTTTGTGGGTAAAAGCGAAGAACACAGAATGGGGGAGAGGGAGTTAAGCTCTCTCGGGAAAGCGGGGCGGGAGGTCCAGTGTCCAATGGGAGGAGGGGTAGGCATAGTAGACCTAGGGGATCAAAGTGACCGATTGTGGGGTTCGCATGCAGCCACCATGAAATGACTCACCTAAATTCATGGGTTGAAAATTGGAATGATGTGGTGCGAGGCAATCCAATTGGTGTGGAGCAGAGAGTTCGTGAATGTCCAGCTTTAGATTTTAGAATATGGCACCAGTCCCGATAATTTAAGATTTTTTAATTTTTTTTATTTTTATGAAGGTTGTTATTCAGCCCTAAGGGAAATCAATATTATTAACGCTTTTATGTTTGTGTTTGGTTTTCCTTTTTCTTTTAAAATAATGCTTATTAGATGGTACTGATCTCCTTTTTCTTCTGTTGTGAACTTTCTGGCTAAGAGAAGCTATATTTGGCGTAATGCAAGATTCTTACAGAAAACTTTCCCAAATATTTTGAATCCATTTCGAATATAGTACTCCACCCTTGTTAAAGTGGACTAAAATTGACTCCTTGTTTGTTTAATTCGATCCTCTCGAAGTATTTTTCTTAGTTTGTTGCTTTCATTGAATGATTTTGATTTCCATTGTTTTTTGTTTTGTTTTTTGTTTGCTTCTGCAATTGCGCGCTACTTGAACATTGTCTAAATTTTATTCTGTAAATCTTATTGTTTAAATTTAGTCGTTTGGGTTTAACATTTAAGATAATTTTTTAAAATTTGCTTTTTCCACTTTTTTTAGCTGATTGCTTTTAAGCTTTATGATCACCTCTCGTATTCATCTTAAACTATATAACAGTACTGGCACAGCGACTGAAAAAATTATTATTAAGAGCCCCTGATTTTTTCCTGAGCAAGACAGAGTTGAACCAAGTATGTTTCTACATCAAGTCGTGATTTCGCTTTCAATTTAAGGAATATCAATGACATTTTCGATAGCTGAATATATTTACGTCATATCAACATAGAAAAGGAAACTCAGAGTTTCGCCTTAGTAACATATGCATTTGGTGGAAACAGCCGATAGAAAACCTTGGTAACATGAATTTATACTCAATTCTGATATTCGGATATCTATAGTGATACTTCACAGATCCTTGGTAGAGTTTTATAAGACATTTGAGCTCTACTGACGAAGCTGAAGCAAAAATCTATATATCTAAAATAATTTGGTAAAACCTTCAGAAAGTTTGCAAGCTTCAACCACTCGACAGATTTCGATACTTTTTATTTCATATGAAAGCTTATGACGTCTAGATATGCCATCAAGAGTCGCTTCCCCGCTATGGTTTTATGGTCTGCTCCACTTATCTTTATGCAGTATTTAAAACTGAAAAAAGTCATTGCTGAGAGCCTGGAAGCAATGAGGTGGCATGGGCAGTGCTGAGCAAAGTGAGACCTCGCCGCAAACC
>BGPR01038444.1:0-14706 GCA_013235015.1 Araneus ventricosus | reverse complement strand
ATTTCACAAAAATTACTTCGCGAGATGAGGGTATCAGGAAAAGCAATAATATGATCTGTAGATGTATCCAGTTCCGTAAATAAAGTAGTAAGCATTACTTCATCTCTTTTAATTAATTTAATGCTTGGATTGCAGTTTTGATCATAAATGGGAGAATGAACACCGTTGGCAAGTTGCCTGATAAAGAACTGTGCCGCCAGTCTCTTGATTTTTTCCGATAGCACTTCCTGACCCGCAATTTTCATGAGCACAATGTTTGGGGTCCATTTAGGCAGTCCAAGAGCTACTCTGAGAGCCATAGTTTGTATAGTATTGCATGCTTTATATTGAGTTTCAGAAAATTTGTTTATGATTGAACAACTGTAATAAAAGAGACTACAAATGCTATTATTTACTATATTTATAAGATCCTTTGTTCTGGGGCCGTAATTCTTGTATGCAATAGATTTTAGAGCGTTAATTTTCCTGAGGGCTTTAGATCGAATATTTTGCAGTATAATACCATTTTGGTTGATTTTGGAAAAATTTATACCTAGATATTTGATAGTTTGTTTCCAAGGGAGAGGAAAGCCTGCATATGTAATTCGAGGGATGGACGGAAGTTTCTTTTTTGAAAGGTCAGCTATAGAGCATTTTTCAGGGCTAATATTGAGTTTCCAGTAGTTACACCATTTATAAACATTTTCCATCGTATTCTGAAGTTTCTTTGAAATATGATCTAAAGATGTATGAGCACAAAAAATAAAAATGTCATCAGCAAAAATTGAATATTCTACACCCACATCAAGGGTTTCAGAAAAATCCGCGAGAAAACATACGAAAAGGATTGGCGATACAACACTGCCTTGAGGCAAGCCTTTCTGAACTGGTTTAGTCCCTGAGAGAGAGTTTCTCCAACGAACTTGAAGTGTCCGATTTTGTAAAAAGTTATGCAGGATCTTTGTAATATTACCCGTAATTCCAAGCTGAAGACACTTAAAGATAAGACCATCGATGTATACCGTATCATATGCACTTTTAATATCCAGACTTATGCCGATGAAATATTTCCTATGGCTATGAGCTTCAGAAATGGCAGTATGAATTTTGTAAACTGCAAGCTGATTGTCCCTGAGGGGAAGGAAGCCATTCACAGAAGGAGGTATTTTTTCCTCGGTTAGTAAATGATGAGTAATACGCTGAATCAAAATTCTTTCGAAAACTTTTGAAAAAACAGAAGTGAGGGCAATTGGTCTATAAGAGTTAATTTTTGTTTTGTCCTTATTAGGTTTTGGGATTGGGACAATAATCGAATGTTTCCATTCCTCAGGTATATAAGAAGTAGTAAGAACTTCCTGAAAAAAGGAAGTAATGCATATTAAGTCTGTGTTGCTTAGTCTTTTAAACCAATTCGCTGTGATGCCATCAGCACCTGGGGTTGAATTCCGCGTTTTCTGGATAGCTTGTCTGACTTCCTGAATATGGATAGGAATGTTAAGATTAGAATTACAATCTTCACAATAATCCAAAGGAATTGGCTCGTGCTTCATGCTATTGTCGGAGAAAAAATCAGCGAAAAGGTTACTTTGCTGAACAGGATTTGAAATGTAATGATTATTGTGCAGGATAAGATTTACTGTGTTTATTTCTTGGTTTGTATGATTGTAAATTCTATTAAGCATGGAGTAAAACATACGGGGATTTTTGGTTATGTTACATATTTTATCCCAATAGTTGCGACTGGCCTTTTTAATATGAAATCGAAGTTTTGCTGCGTATTTTTTATGTTTCATCCAATCTGATTCTGAAATGAGGCGAAGGGCTCTTTTGCGAAAAAATATTTTCAGTTTTTGAAAGTTGTGACAGGATAAGTTCCACCAGGGAGGGTAATTTTTAGCCGGTAGTGTCATGATTTTTGTGTTGTTTCTAATCACTTCCGAGATTTTACTCGTCAGAGCATTAAGTCTAGTATTTGTATTTAAAACAGTGGCAGAATTACTCATGATCCGGTTCCAGTCTATTGACTTTATTTTTTTTGGAGTGTGGTCCAGAATCGACCATGTGATGATAACAGGGTAGTGGTCACTTTCAAAATTCGATTCCGAAACATAGCAATCGACAGCATGAGAGATAGATGCGGAGCAAATGGAGAGATCGAGTAGGGAAGCTGATCCAGTGTAAGCGGCATAAGTGGGATTAGAAGAGTTGAGGAGAATGAAACTGGAGTTTTGTAGCCATTCCACAAAATCGTTACTTAGAGGAGAGGATCTGTTTGATCCCCAGAAAGGGTGATGAAGATTAAAGTCCCCGAAGATAAAAACAGGAATTGAAAAGGAATCAAAAAAATATTTCACATTGTCTATATTAAGTCCTTGAGGAGCGTACAGGTTAATAATGATAAAATGAAAGTCTTTAAAATGAACTTCGACTGCAAGAATCTCCTGATTGAAGTTATGGGAAAAGCCTGTAGGAATGATTCTACCAGAAGCATTTTTAGGAATGGCCGTAAGCAGTCCTCCTCCGGGTCGACCTTGCCTATTAATATAAAAATAATTTTTTGAAGAACAAAGGCGATGATCTTGATGTTGAAGAAAGGTTTCCTGAAAAACCCAAAATTCAGAAATAGAAAATGGTGGAACTTTAAGCCAGATTTTTTTTATTTTTAATGCCCCTACAGTTCCACTGAACAAAAGTCATAGTGGAAAACAATGAAAAAAAATGGCCCTAAAAGAAAGCCAATGAAAACTCGCTTACACACGAAAATAGTCCCAAATGGATGCAAGGAAGAACTGAACAGTTTCAAAGAAGCAATAAACCCTATTGCGTGAGAAAAAAAGGATTCAAAACATTGGAAAGCAAACTCTGAAAAGGACCAAAATAAAAAACAAAGCTTTTGGACTGAAAAAAGAGAACGACTAAGTATCTTGCACGTTCTTGCCACCTGCATCCCATTGCATAGGAAGGCTTGTACTGAGATCCAAATTTTTCGGTAGTTTCTTTTTCCGGGTAGGTGATGTAGTGGTCTCTAAACTTTGTGCTATGATTTTGTACATGTTCTGCATGATGGACTCGATTGTCTTGTGCAACATTTCCGCAAAAATTGCAGTCTGTTTTTCAAACTTCTCGTTAACTGATTGAATGAGGCTTTCGAATTTTTCATTTACGGATTGAAGGAGAGCTTCAAATTTTAGGGTGACTGTATTTTGTAGCTCGGCAGAGGCTGGAGGACTTTTGACAACTTCCGAATATTTCATATTTTGCAAATGATACACTCTTCGAGCTTCGCTAGTGGTGATATGATTCCTACATTTGAATTCCAATATTTTTCCCTCTTTAATGTAATTCGGGCATGAAGTCGATTTAGCATTATGAGGTCCTTTACAATTGATGCATTTTTCGGGTCCTTGACAAGGCCCAACATGCTCTTCACCGCAAAGAAAACAAACATTTGTTCTATCACAGATTCGAGAAGCGTGCGCAAAGGAATATCATTTTGTGCACTGGCGAGGACGGTCTATAAAGTGTTGGATTTTTTGATTAATAAACCAGATTTTAATTTCATCAGGGATAGTTGTGCCAAGGACTGTAATCAGTACTGGAGACATATCTTTCGCCGAATTTTGTTTCAAAAATCTTCGCATTTCAATAACGTCCATATCATTTTTCTCTTGAATTTCTTTTGCCAATTCCTCCAAGGGAGTGTTAACCGGTATGTCAAATATCAAAAATCTGGAACAAATATTTTCCCATATAACGTCTGTACTGATGTCTGTTTCCATGAATGTAGTTAAGGAGAGGAGTTGGACAGCACAAAGCGGATCCTTAGTTGTGAATAATATTTTCCCCTGTCTAGTAAATTTCATATTGTCAATGTTGTCATGTCTGTTAACTACTTGCTTGATAAAAGCTTGAACCAGAAATGGGTTCGAATGGGGTAGTTTCTTATTTCTATCCGCATTTGAAACTATAACATTTATCTCGTTATACTGTTTTTGTCCAGCACGTAGAACAAGTTCATTAGGAGTTTTCCTACTTTTGAAGTAAATATTGTTCATAACTGTACCCAAAGTCTGTGGTTTAACGGTACTCATATTTAATGCAGCATCACTGTTCGATATCTCAAAATTCGAGTGCGTTTTGCCAAGAGGAAAAAACAAAAAAAAAAACAATTGACAGATTAACTTACCTGTCTGCAACAAAATGGAAAAAGGGAAACAAAAAGCACCTTACGTAATGAGACACAACACTACGCAAAACGAAAAAGTATGCGAGAAACCTTCAAAACGAAATTTTTCGAGATTTCCCACCTCAACACACACCTCAAAACCGTCCTTGCTGCTTCTGTTTGTTTATAACAAAAGTCGAAAGTTTTTATGTAACCGTAACTGATGATTTTATTGCCACCATAGCCAGATTGAATACTCTGGAAAACAATGTCTGGTTAACAATGTAAGAAAATTGATCCGAAGTAAGCTCTTAATTTTGAGTTACAGAACTTCTGTGCTTGTCAAAAGATAAATATAATCACTTGGTATGTATTAACTTTACTCAGAAAATTTAAAGCGGAGTTATACATGACGTGAATTCATATCAACTTGATGCGCATGAAGTACATCACACAGATTGAATGTTGGAATGCTTAGCGCACAGAGAAAAATTTTCTCTGTGGCTTAGCGCATCTTGTCTTGCGATCGGAAAAAGATTTTCATTTCACAACTCAACATAAAATTTCAAAGATAAGGAGGTATTAGCTGGGTTTTGTCCATTGCCAAAGATCACGTGATCAATTGCGCAAAGTAAAAGAGAATGTGGATTTGCACAATGAACGAGTTCTCTATTTTGTTTATTTACATTAAACTTGGATTTCCGCTTCGAAGATTCCAATCCACGATTTTTTGAGTAACAAATAGTTTTGCTATTGCTATTTTTAAATATCTATTCCAAATAACTGTTATTTCAATTACACTTTTAATTTTCAAAAAGTCTTATTAAGTATAAGTAAAGTGTTCTAAAAAATTCAAATAAAAAAACTGTTATTGCTTCTACTTATTGTTTAATACTTTCTATTAAGATTTAATGCTTAGTTCTTTGTATTGTCAACAGATGACGCCAAAAAAATTCTTGTAGAAAGAGATGTTGGAACTTGAGTTCAAGAGTCACAATCAATATTAATCAACCCATCGAACCCTTTTATATCTCGATGAATCAACCACAGAAGCCATCCTACGATGTCATATTCGCAGTTTTACGGGTCTATTCTCGTACCCCCGGTTGGGTCGGGAGACGTCACTTTTTCCGCCTGTTAACGACAAATGCAATTCTCGTACCCGTTTTTCCAACCGGTTGCGATCTCGCTCGGTCGGAAAAAGGACTCCGATTTCTCGGCAGCTCTGCACCTGCCGTAAACTCGTTTCGCTAGCGAGAAGTGTTGTTTCGATATCAGAAGTTAGCAACTTTTCGTTTAAAATAGAAGCTGCTAGGACTTTAATTGTTTTTGAACTTGTTAATGAATTGATGGAAAGAGATTTACGGCGACAAAGGGTTTATCGGGATAAATGTAACCCATTTGACCAATCTGATGAAGAATTCATTAATTACTTTAGATTGTCGAAATCTGCTGCTTGGTATGTAATTGAATCTCTTCGGAATGATTTGTCAAAGAGAAGTATTTCAAGACATACATTATCTCCTGAGCAAAAAGTATTTGTTTATGCAGTTTGTATTTTATTGCATTACGTTCATATTTTATAAACCATTTTTTTTTTGTTGATTTTGTAAAAACTTAAAATAAAATATAGGATAGATGCTTCAGTTTTGGCCGCCTTAAGAGAAAATTTGAAATGGAAATTTCACCGTGGATGACTGTTTGAAGCATATTAAATCATACTTATACTATTCTTAAGTAAATTTTATTGGCTTTCTGCTAGTTATAATATTTTTCTGAAGAATATTTTAGCGTTGTGAATTTTTAAATAAATTAACCCAATTTGCACCAGTTTTGGCCACATTAATATTATATTTTTAACAGGCATTTTAATGAATTTTAAGTAAAAATAAATCATTTTTATGCAATATATATTATTTTTTGTTATTTTGAATGTGATTCTTTTAATGAATTTATAAAGATATGTAATAAAATTTACCTAAGATGATTTTAGCTGCAGATTTCAGTTTTAAAAAATAGAAACAGGAATGCAGAAAACAATAATTTAATTTGGTTGATAAAATACAAACTATATATACTCACATAATTTTTTTTGATAAAATATGAAACAAGAAATGGGAGAGGAATAAACTTGCACGCAAAAGCATAGGTTTTTTTAAAAAATCTTACACATCAAGAATTTGCATTATTGTACTCACTAACAATATCCAAAAATATGTATTTTAATAATTTTTATATGCAACATTAATCAAATTCATCATAAGCATTTTTAAAATTAGAGCAATCCATGCATATAAAAGAAAATTCCTCTTCACTCGATTCAGGATCCTCCAGTTGAAATTTTGTAACAGAAATGTGAGGTAAACATAATAATGAAGTTATGGGGCCAAAACCGGAACATATAGTGTTCCACTTTTGTCCACCTGCATGTCCAAAACTGGCACATATAGTAAATTGAAAGTACCAGTTTTGGCCACCACCCATCTTAAAAATAATTAATTTTGATATGAAATTAGAATAAAAAGAAAGCTTACCTCATAAACCCTAAGGGTAGTCAGTTTTAGATTAATCATTTAGTTCTAAGAGCTTCATCATGAAAAACTGTAAATACTTGTTGTACAAAAATGCTACCTTTGTGGATTCAATTTGCATTGAGTAAAGAACATCAAGCTAAAACTAAAATGGACTTTAATTTGAAATTTGGATTTCCTGGTATCATTGGAGCCATTGACTGCACTCATGTAGCTATTGTAACTCCAAATGATACTCAGGAATACCAGAGTTTCATCTAGATGAACAGAAAGTCCTTTTACTTCATTAATGTTCAGTATTAGTAAGTATTTCGTACCTTTCATAATAGTTTATATTCATTTTAAACTGAATTTGTGATACAGTTGTCTAAATATACATGTACACTTATTATAACCATTGTCTTTGGATTCTAAGGAAATTTCTAAACCATGCTATTTAAATTTTATAAAGGAAATCCTTCAGATATAGAAAATGAAAGGTTTCTAAAGTTACGTAAATCAATGTTAAGATGCAAAGTTTAATTTTTATAAATACTAAATCAATTATTTCCTTTTATCACTCAAAAAACATTTGACATTCTTTTAGTATGTCAATGAGATGTAAGTATTGAATATATAAATGGTAAATAGTAAAAAAAAAGTTTATCCTTTTAAAGAATATATGTTATCAGCTGGGAAATTTTTTGTCAAGACAAATGATCTGATACGTTATTATAATTGTAACTGTTCAAAATACATCAATTACCAGAAAATTTATTTTTCATAGATTTGTGATGTGAACATGAGAATCCTGAACATCAATGCAAAATATCCTGGGAGCACGCATGATGCATTTATATGGAGACATTCTACAATCAGAAATGCTTTACTAGTTAACAATGAAGCTGGTTCATGGCTGATAGGTAAATTCTTAATCATTTTTTTTATAATTTATATCTATTGAAGTTCTGATACAAATATTAAGTTATACTTAAGTTGTGTCCAAAAGGAAAATTGATGGTTTTTCTAATGCAAAATGGTTTATTTTTGCTTCAAACTCAGAAATTCTTAAATGCAGTTACAATTGTTTTATAATCGTTTGATTTTGTCTTTTAAAACTTACCTTGATTATGCCAAGTATAAGATGTATTATGCAAGAGTGCTGAGTAAATTTTTCTTTAGTCCAAATATATTCAAATTATATATAATATTTATTCCCTTTGTGATGAGACTCTTATTATTGTATTTTTTAAACTTATTTTCTTGTGTTCAGTATACTAATGCAATGCAATTTGTTAATAGTAATAAGCATCAGATGAATTGATGTGATTATATTTTAACATTCAATATATTAAATTCCAAAATTATTTTTTTATATTCCAAAGAAATATTTCAATAATAATGTAACATTTTTAATATTCTGTGTACTGGTTTCAGGTGATGCTGGCTATCCCCTAGAACCATGGCTCATGACCCCTATTTCAAATGCTGATGAGGATTCCCCATCTGCAAGATACAACGATGCTCACACACGGGCCAGAAATACTATTGAGAGATGTAATGGCCTCTTAAAATCAAGATTTAGATGCTGCCAAAGAAGCCGCCAGCTGCATTACAGTCCAGAAAAAGATGGCCTGATAATAAATGCATGTGTAATATTGCATAATATATGCATTCACTACAATGTGAGACATTTTCCTATCGAAGAGCTGGAAGAAGACATTGCTTGGGGTCCAATGCCCCATGATAATTGTACAAACAGCTTGCGAGACGAAGCAGTAGCTCTGCGAACCTCCTTGAACATGACAAGATTTTAATAAAATATTGAGTCTAGTTTTTGTATCTTTTATTTTGTTGTATTTTTCTAAAAATCACTATATTTTCTATTTGGAAGGAGTTTATTTGTAGTACTACTAATTAGCATCAGTAAATTTCTTGATCCACTCTCATTTGAAAAATATTTAAAGTCTTTTCCTGCAAAATCTTGTTGATATCATGGCCTGAAAATTAAAATAAATGGCAGTATCAGCTTTTTGCACACACCTCTTTATAAATCCTCCTATTAAAAATAATTTAAGGATAACAGTGAAACATAAACTAACATATAAATTCTATTTATTGATTATACATTTATAAAAGTTTCAAGGTATTCATCCGTAATGCATGGATTTCGTTCCTACATTGCTGGTGCAGTTTTTTTTCTTTTAGCAAAACCAATTGTTCTTCAGCTGTAGGTTTCCTTTCTAACGTTCATAAACAAAATTAAACCTGAAAAACAGTCGGTTTGGTGAAAAATAATAACTTACATTTTGTCCCATATTTTTAAAAGTAATTACTTTTGAAACCTAATTTCAAAATTTATTCTACTAGCAAAACGTAGTTATTAGCGAAAATCACTCTCTCTTTGACTTCAAATCATATTCTCCACTCAAAATTTTAAAAAATTAATGAAATCAAGAAAGCAGTTTAAAATAAAACGTGTAGATGCACCGATCTATTAGCGCAATCTATTTTCCCCTATCAGAGTTCCGCTGGCTGAGTGGCCATGAAATAGGTTGTCGGGGGGTTCGAGTCCGAGGTTTGTGTGTGTACTCTATTTTTGCTATAGTTTGCAATGAGTTACGCAAGGAGCTTGCGGCAAGCTCGACTTGTGGTGATTAACTCGTTTGCAATAACTTGTTTCAAACTTGCACTCTTGCCGTTTGAAACTTGCTCCAAGCCTGCAGATTTGCAGAGCAAGATTGCTGCAAACTAAAATTGCTATCTGGGGTAGAAAAGAGCGCTATTCGAACAAGCTACCATAGGCGTGTATGTAGACCACTATACCAATTCGGACCACATACCCAGATAGCACGTACGTTTGCAGAAAGTTTGATTTTGACTTGATATTATCTTGTCATGGCAAATTTGATGCGTCAAGCTTGAAGCGAACTTGTGACAAACTAACAATGCAGAATCGCCACCCTCGCTTGCAATGTAAGCTTGCAAAACAAGCTTAATGCAAAGATGATAGCACAAAGAGATAATTATCTTTGTCTCTGTTTTAAAAAAACATCCGATTTTTAATAGCATCTCCTAGACCGTCCTTCTTTTTATTAATTCAATGATAATTTGTGTAAAAACTAACTTTTTTATTAAAAAAAATTTGAAACATTTTCCATCTTTTTACTAAATATAGAACTCGCACTTTAAAGAAAACTATCGGGTATATTCTCGTACCCCGATTGGGTTGAGACCGTTTCGCCTTTCTACCGCGGGACGTTAATGGCTTTTTCTCGACCGAAAGAAGGGGTCTGATTCTCGTACCTCAGTCGTTTCGAACATCTCGCTTTACGCTAGGAAGTGACGTATTTCTGCTGCTCGCGCAGCAACTCAAGCGATCGTCTGCGATATTTTTCTTTATGGTTTCAGATTCAGTTCGAGTTTTGAATCCCCAAAGGAACTATGGAGAAGCGTACATTTGCGTCCCAATTCGAAATTATGTTGGATTATTTTGAAAAATATCCACAAATTTTAAGTGGGAAAGTTGATCGCATCTTTTCAAAAGACACCAAGGGTAAGAGGTGGGGAGATTTAACTTCTGCTCTTATAAGATGCATTTTAATGCATCTTCTTGCTTTCATAAGTCCATTGTTAAGGGGGGGGGGGTTAAACCATTTATCTTTTGCAAAATGTACATTTATAATAATATTATACATTTATAGAACATAAATTGCAGTCTTTTTTTCAATATATTAATGTAATTTTACCAGTTTTCTAGAGAGAGGAAAAGTAATAAACTTTTTTCCATGCCAATTATTTTAACATGAATAAATCTTATGAATTAATATTACAAACCATTTGTTTATTTTTCCAATTACATAAGAAAATAAAACATGAAAAAGTTATTAAATTCAGCAAGTTTTCACAACATTAAAAAAATTACATCTTTATCAAGGAACAAGAAAAATTCTTTTATTGTCAGATTTTGTAATTACTTTGTAAATATTTGACAAATTTCTTTGAATTAAAATCCAAATAAAAAAATTGTAATGATATATACGGCCCAGATAGCACGTAAGTTTGCAGCAAGTTTGATTTTGACTTGATATTACCTTGTCATAGCGAATTTGAAGCGTCAAACTTGAAGCGAACTTGTAGCAAATTCGCCGTGACAACTAGCGCCACCTTCCTTGCATTGCAAATTTGCAAAACAAGCTTGATGCAAAGATAGTACAAAGAGATAATTATCTTTATCTATGTTTAAAAAAAAACATCCGATTTTTAATAGCATCTCCTAGACCGTCCTTCTTTTTATTAATTCAATACGATAAAAATTTTTTGAAACATTTTCCATCTTTTTACTAAAAGTTTTTACTTTAAAGAAAACTATATCGCCTTTTTCTTAATGTTGAAATTTTAACATTTATAAACAAAATTAAACCGAAAAAACAGTCAAAGTTTGTTGAAAAATAATAACTTAGACATTTTGTCCCATTTTAAAATAATTACTTTTGAACTCTAATTTCATAATTTATTCTACTAGCAAATAGGGATGCATAATCCACGATTTTTTGAGTAACAAATATTTTTGCTATTTCTATTTTTAAATATCTATGCCAAATAACTGTTCTTTCAATCACACCTTTAATTTTCAAAAAAATCTTGTTAAATATAAGTAAAGTGTTCTAAAAAATTTAAATAAAAAATTATTATTTCTTTTTAATGCACGCGTTCTATATAGTTTTAATGTTTAGTTGTTTATAGTGTCAACAGATGGCGCCTGCAAAAATTCTTTTGAAGGGGGTGTTTAGAACGCCTTGGTGGGGGTCACAATAGTAATCAATCATTGCACTGAATCTGAAGACGACCTTCGACGTCACAGTTCTTGTCTTTTACCAACATCCATATTGCTACTTCACAGTTTTTAACCTTCGTATTGCTACTTCACAGCTTTTAGACTTCCTATTGCTACTTCACAGTTTCTGACACTAGTGAAGGAAGAGTCACAGCTAAGTAATTCGATAATACCGGGATCAAAACCGCTTCCGATGCTATGTTATGTGTTCTCGTAACTCGAAGTACTTGATTTTTGAGTTGCATGGAAATAGTTTTTTTTAATTGATTCTTCTGCAATGAATATATTTTTGTTTGTAACATATGGTATATATACTTTTAAAAAAAATTACTGATAGCATAACGTGCTATGTGCTCTCTGTTTACTTTGGAATTAATTATGTAGCTTGCGAGATCAAACATATTTTTAATTGGCGATCCTTCTTTTTTTTTCTTTTTGCCGATTTATATATTATTATTCAGATTTAAAGTGATTTAATGAACAAATAACTGTTAGTTAAAAAAAACACCAAGGATTCTTTTTTTATTCAAGTGTATATATACATTAAAATTTTTTGTAAACTAATAGTCTGATCAACGAAACATACTGCAATCAGTAACTTTTTAAGTATTTAGCTATTTAGACACTCTTGGCTTGAGTTTGGAATGTAAACTTATGTTTATTTTGCGGAAAGTATATACTTTTAAAGTGATGTGCAGTTGAATTTCCATGCTTATAATAGGTTCATAAAGACTTGCCATTGCAATTGTAGATTTCCATGTCGTTGTTTTAAAATTAGGCAATTCCCATGTTGTAATAGTGGTAGTAGTTGATAACTGTATGTTTTGCATATGCTATTTTAATGAAAGAAACTTTAGGAGAAAGCATAGATTATTGTACATTATTATACCTATATTATATGAGTCAGTTTTGGCAGATTTATAAATTGTGTGTGTAATATTATATTGTAAGTAAGAATTGCTTCACAACTGAAGTATTTCAAATATAACTGCATTTATGTTTTTATATAACTGCAAGTAAAAATTGTATGGTTTTCCCCAAAAAACTAAACAGAAAGATCTTTGTTCTGAAAATATGCAACTGAACTAAACTCTCGAGAGTTTAGTTCAGTTGCATATTTTTTTTCTTCTCGTATATATACTTGTTTTGTAAACTGCACTTGCTTGGAAGGAAAAAAAAATTGTTTTAGAATCTATTTACACTGAGTGACATGCAATAGGAAGATCAGAATTGCTTTCATTATTTGAAATTGAGTTGATAATAAGGATGAGTTGATAATAATACTAGTATACTAAGAATGAAAAGTTTAGTTACCAGCAGACAGCATAAGTATTCCCTGTGTGTAAATGTTTTGTTTGATAAATACTTTTTAAATGAAAATATTTGCATTTTTGAATAACTTATTTCTACTATAAAAATAGATGGTGTGTATTTATTTTATATTGTTCAGCTTGCTTTGGTTTATAAACTCGGAGATTAGGTATGGAGAAAGAAGAAAACATTATTTAAATCAAGCTAACAAGATGATCTGTTCATTTGTAAGAGCATTTTTCTAATTGCCTTACATTTGTAATATATTTTCTTGAAATAGCTGGATGTATCTCTGTATAATTTTTTCATATTACTATATTTCAATCAGCTAATAGTATTTTTTTCTGAATAATTTCTTTAAATGTTTCATAATTATTGATCTTTTCTATATGTATGCTTGCTTTATCAAATTATATTGGAAGTTGCTTACCAAAGAAAATTTAAATGTAATAATTGGCTTTTTTAAAAAAGGATATTGAAAGAAATTGAAGTTCCCTATATTAAAATATTGGCTTCATCTGGAAATTTCACAACTGTGTTTTCTATTCATTATGCTTTTATTATTTATATTTTTATCCAAAATATCTATATTTAATTCTATGTATATGATAAAAATTTAGGATATTTTATTTCATCATACAAATTTATGAACCTGCTATTTTAAAGAAGCAGAATGAAATTTGGAATTCTCAGATTACTATACATTTTTTCTAATACTAAGTTTTAGGAAAAGGAAAAACAAATGTAAAATGAAAATTTAAATTTTATTTTTCAAATTTAAGTTCAGTTTTCTTTTCTATTTAATTGCCATTGAAGTCTTAAAAGTTCATTAAGCTATTGAAATTATTATTTTTGTTTTAATGGATCTTTTTTACATAGTAGAGCAATTTTACAACTAGAAATTTCATTTGTATGCTTTGCTAAGTAATAAAATATGCTGTTTTCCATTTAACTGTGTTTTTTGTGTTTATTTTCAACATTATACCTATTTATGCATATACATGCAATAATGGTGAGTACATGCTACAAAATTTCTTCATTTACAAAGCATCAACATTGCTTGAGAATCATTTCTCCAAATATCTTTTTCATGAACCCGTGGTAAACTGCTAATCAGCTGGATATTTTAGCATAACATATTAAGTATTTATTCATTTGTTTACTCAATCTTAACTTCAGTTAAGAATGTGAACATGTGTTCCTTTTACGGATTGTATTATGTGCTTTTAAAAGTGATGAACAGTTAAATTTCTATGCATTGGCAAATAATATATATTGATAATTTATAAAGAGTATTTTTTAAGACATTGTGGGTATAGATTTTCAAGTCTATTTGTTAAAATATAAGGTAAGGTATTTCTTGCATCTTAAAGCTAAAGCAATCTAGCATTTTATATTAATTTCCGTTTTTAAATTGACATAACAGTTTTTCACAGTGAATATCCATATAGTATTTATAAAAAATAACTGACCATGAATCAGTAAAGCTAAATATCCTTACTAATGAAAATGTAAATCTACAATTAAAGATCACATTCACGAAAAGTATAATTCTATTTCAGTTACTCTGATTCAACTTTATATTTGTTTAGTGCAGTTGCCTCAGACAACTTTTTGAATAATATTTATTATTAACTTTTACATTGAGAAAATTCTCAATAAATAAATATCTGTTAATATTATTTTAAATATATTTATTAAATATAATAATATTTAATACTACCATCTGTTGTTCATCATGTCATGTTTTGATAATGATTTGAAATTACCTTTAAATAGTTTGCTTCTAAAAGTAGTTAACTAAATAGATTGCCAGGACATTTAGGATTGTAATATATGGTTATACTTCTTGAAATTATTTATTTCTGTATTTAAAAATGATTAAGTACTTAAATGAAGACATC
>BGPR01038443.1:1992-13390 GCA_013235015.1 Araneus ventricosus | reverse complement strand
AATAAATTAAAATACCGGAAGCATAACTTTTCTTCTCAAGTATGTAAAAATAATAATGGGGAAAAATGAAAATTCGCAAAAATCTGCAAAAAGCGCCGGAATTTAGTACTTAAAATAAATAAAAATCTAATTAAATTTTTAAAAAAATGTACGGCGTGAACTCCCTCTTGCACTAAATCCATCACTTTACAAAATTTAATTGTATGTCAAACCGTTTGGGAGTGCATAAAGAACAAAAACCGAACATGCATGCATGCATACATACATACGAAAAAAAAAATCTTTTCTATAATAAATAATTTCCGTCCAATACTTTGAAGATCCCATAATTTATCAAAATGATCCGTATTCATAACAGAAAAATAAATACACAAAAAAACAAACAAAAAAAAATGCCGACATAAAATATTAATATTAACGTCAGGTATTGCAATAATTCACCAAAAAGATCTCCTTGAAATGGAAAAATTAATTCTGGTTATAACTCCTATTTGATTTTAAATCATCAAAGAAGCAAACAGTATCCAGTGTGGATGCTAATTTGTATTTTTTATTTTCTGTATAGACAGATGAAAGAAAATTTACGATCTCACAAATTGTCTGAATCTCTTTGGCACGATGCCAAATTCCTGTGCGTCTTCCACATTTGAGTACAATTAATATCTATCAACTGAGTATTGTATAGCAACGGATTCGGAAACCCTCCGCGCTTTTGGGCATGCGCCGGGCGGAGTTATTTGCATCAAAATACCGGGAAAGTGAAGAATAGAAGGGTGATGTTTACTGAGCGTGAACTAAGAACTCCGGAATTGCGCTCATGTGACTCATTGCCTGACACCCCATTCCGGTGTAAAATCGTGAACTATCTAATAAAACTAATAAAGGGAACGCGATCCTGTTCATAGACGAAGTTTGGGTTCCACGGAAATTTAAATGTAAACATCCCGCTGCCTGGCGCGTGCGCAGAAACGCGGATGGTCTCCATTTCTGATTGTCAGTACATGACAGATTTTCATTGGTAGTCATCAATGTTTTATTTTACTTTCTATAAAAGACCAGCGAATATTATCTCGTCTGATAAGAATTATCAAAATAAAAAAAATTCCAGCTTTAGAATAAAATTTCCCGGGTTTTTTCGGATCTCAAGGAATCCCCGGGTCATAGCGAAACCGTACCCTTTTTTTGCCAGCCCCCATCCTAGACAGAGAGGAAATATTGGTGATTGACAGCGTTACCATAGCAACACCCTTTTTTGCCACCCCTCCCTCTTCCTCCAAACTAGAGAAAAGAATAGTGACTGACAGCGTTCCCATAGCAACACCCTTTTTCCGGTGGTGGAATTCTCAAGACAGAGTACATTTCGAATTTTTCACGGACTTTTCAAGGACCCAACAAATAAAATCAAGTACCTTTCCGGACTTTTCAAGGACCCAACGAAAAATCAAGTACTTTTCCGGGGCCCCGAGTACGGCAAATAAAATTCAAGGAGTTTTCAAGGACCGTGGGAACCCTGGCACAAACATACTTTGGAGGGTGGGAATGTAAACCTCGGAGCTTTTTTTAAAATTTTAATTAATTAAAAATTAAGCAAATTTTTGGCGGTTTTCTTTAATAACTTCGAAAATATTACAGCACAAAAAATATTTTTACACCATATGAAAGTGCAAAAAATTGATTTCCAACGATATCAATTAAGTTGCCATACAATGTTTTCTTGAATTTTAATAAGCTTTTATAAATATTTTTTAGCATAATTTACAACAATACTTTTCATTGTTGCAATGCAACTTAAACCATTTTTATTGTTTTAATAAATATTTAACTGCATATTTCTCTTTCATTGTTATAATCTGAGATAATATCCTAATACATTTTGCTTTCATATTTTATTTCATCGAAGTTTCACATTTCATCTGAAGTTTAAAATTACATTGTTAAGAGAGCCATGGATATAAAATGATGCAAGATACAATTGAAATCATATTCCCGGTGACCAAGTTGGTCGCCGTAGGAGGCTAGTTTAGAAATACAAGATGAAATATAAGCAAACAAATTATTGAAATAAGTTGCTTATAATTTACAAACCACCAAGAATTAATAGTACTGCAATTTACAGAAAACTGAAAAAAAAAAGATTTTAAACCATGGCTATTAATCTACTCAGGAATCTGACTATGTGCCAAAGAGATTCATACAGTCTGTCTAAAAATTAGCATATACACAGGACACTGTTTGATTCTACGATATCAAATAGGAGTTACACTAGAATTAATTTATTTTCTTAACATAATCTTTCAGCATTTTTGTTGTTGTTTATATTGTGTATAGTTTTTTTTGCCGAATGTTGGGAAACATTGAATCTTTTTACTGAATTATGGAATCTGCAAAGTATCCAGGGCACTGGTAAACAGAATGAATAGGGAAGACTCCACTAGAAGGAAGCAGATTATTTCATAACTAGTTTTGATTAGAGTATTGGTATAAACAAAATATAATCCATTGGAATTGTTATGAAATTAAATGTTGTATTTAGAGTGTTTGACTGTTTACACGCATCTAATATTTTTTTCTCTTTTACATACTTAATTTTTGAACTGAATATTTAAAAGGAAATTCATTATCTTAAATGTTATAAATTATTTTTGAATTCATTATCTTTTGAATATATAACAAAGTGTTAGTTTTAAATTATTTTTACTCAGACAAAACAAAAGTATTTGTTAAAAGTAAAGTTGCAGTAGTCACTGCTTCTAGTGATCATAAATGTAACGATTAATCAGTTGTACCGATAAAAACAGCAGAACGGATCTCCTGCATCTAAACACATAGAAAATCCCCTGGTTCTAGTGATCAACAATTCATTTGTAGTGATCAGTTTCAAAGAGATGACGCCACAGAACATGAGGAAAATGACGATGAAGAGGGGCCAGAAGAGAAACCACCAAGAAATTCTGCAAGCCCTTTGTACTTTAAGATCAGTTTAATATTATGCTAAATCTTTTGATTAGCATTATTCATATGAACGGTTTGACCACAGAATCTTGAAAACTGGAACAGGTTACTTTCAGTAACATAATGAAAGTTTAAGAAATTAAATGTGTATGACTTTTTTTATTCTGTTCATTGTATCAATTTTCTTTTTCTAATCAAAACGAATGAGTACATACTAACAATTGTGTGGTCTGTTTTTTCTGTTATCTTTGACAGTGGTGTAGCTAGGGTAAGTGGCACATGGGACATGTTATTTTTCACGCGTTCATCATATTTGACTTTAAAAAGTGGCATGAACGAACTATGTTTTGCCCCATAGTGCTCTGAAGAGTCGCTTCCCCTTCGCTATGCCTCTGATCCTTGTATACTTATAGTATTTGTAAGGTATTTTGAATGTAGGGGAGAGGAGGGTACCTTTCAACAATTTTTAGTATAACTTCATTTTTGTAGAATGTATTTATTTCAGTATATAGCCTCATTGGGTACAACAGAATCTTAAGCAGATACTGAACTTTTTATCAGAGTTTCTAGACATAATTAAAAGGTGAAATTATGCATTTCAACTAAAGCCTAAATCTGTTGAAACATGCCCTACCCATGGGGCACCTTTCAACAAATACATAATGACTCATTTCACTCAAATGAATATGAATTTTATTGAAATGTAACAAATGTACAGAAAAATACAGTGGCCTAACAAAATTTATCTGGTTTTAGGTTAACTTATATATATATATAATTTTTCTTGTTTTCATTGTTTGTTCCCGTTATTTTATACTACTATCAGTTTTGACTTAAATGGCTCCATTATTCAAACAATTCTAAAATCCTCAACCCAGTGAACCCAGGCATTTTGAATAATCACATGCCAGCTTGTCATAATTGTTTGTAAGTCAGACCATAGTTCATATCTGAACTTTTAATAATATAATCACAAGCATGCTTTCCAATCTTAAGAGTGAAAACTTGTTGACATGTATACTTGGAGATAAAGCAATTGGACGAAGTATCCAATGTTTATGTTATCATCAAGACCAACTATTTTACTTTATTTTAAATCTACACATTAACTTAGAATAGGGTATTCCATATAAATCTACAGCTGTTCTAAGAGACATGCAATCTTGAACTACGTTGAGTGCTATGCATATAAAAGTCGTTGACAGAAAAATAAATCTTTATGAACTCAACATATAGTAAACACAAAAACAGTTGTTACCACTAGTTTGCTAACTTCACTTCAACTATGTCACCGCTGAGGCGGGTGAATAGACTATGATCATTCCGCAAAGGAAGGGAAAAGTAGATATATTTATCCACTATACGAGATGATCAAACCACAAGGGCGGATGATTAGTTAAACACAGATTAACTACTCTGCAAGGGCAGATAGTTGAATAGTTCCATAGCTTGACCACTGCTAGGGCGGATGGTTTAGGTTGACCACTCTGCAAGGGCAGATGGTTAGATATACATACACAAGTTGACCACTGCTAGGGCGGATGGTATTTTATGACGAATAAGAACCACTGCTGAAACAATTGCTGCATGATTGGATTGTTATAATCCATGATGAAAGCGAGACGTCCTCTTTTACTCAGATCTTATATCGTTCTCGATAATTAGTTGTTGGAGCTGTAGGTGGCGCTTCAAGTGAGCGTTACCTAACAAAAACTGCTCGCATAACCTTTGAAATCTCTTTTTCTTATGGCTTATTATGTTTCTTTATGTAAGTTCAAACCATCTTAAGTCTCAAAGTTACTTAATTAAATTAATACTTCCTTGAAATTTGCCCCCTGTCATTTGTTGAAAGGTGCCCACGTACTTCCATTAAGTTTAAAGTAATAGAACTCTGTTTAGAAAAGGAATTTCTAGTTGCTAATAGTATTGTTAGATGCAGAAAATCTTAATTAATTTGGTGAATAAATCCAACTTATCTTAATGAATGTAGAGTAAGAAAAATTCGGTGTTTAATAGAAATTTCAGTTTATACTTAGCAAGTTACAAAACAGATCTCATTACATAGCAAAGCACATGGTTTGAGAAATGGAATGAATCTTTAGCAGTGGGATAGAACCGGAGACCTTTGGGTCCCGAGTCAAGCATCTTAACCACTAGACAAAAGGAATTTCCAATGTCCAGAGGTAGATATTGGCTTATATACATCAGAGTAAGATGATGTAGCATGGTACGCTACAGGAGCAACCCCCAGCTTGTTTGATATTATCTGAATATCAGGGAAGCGATGTGCTGCGTGCATATGCGCAGATTGCTGTCCCGATTGTTTGTGCGTAGGCACATGCAGGCTTTTTGGTATGAAATGCGTCATAGACTTTGAATTGAGAGAGCTGCATTGCTGTAGGAGTTGTAGTGCTGCCATCTGTCGAATGTAGCAGAAGATGGAATTGACGTAATTTATGGTGCTGCCATCTAATAGTGGGACTGAAAGTTGTTGTTGTTGCATGTTCTTTGTCCGCGAGCCACCACTTTGGCGACATGATAGAACCAGAAACCTTTGGGTCCCGAGTAGGCATCTTAACCACTAGACAAAAGGAATTCCCAATGTCCAGAGGTGGATATTGGCTTATATACATCGGAGTAAGATGATGTAGCATGGTGCACAACAAATCCTATTGCCAGAAGATGTTCTCTTCTGAAACTTGATTAGCCACCTATCAGTTGATCAAATAGCATTTCCAGTGGAGAGAAATGCCAACTGTTGAAAGGTGCTCCCTCTCTCCTACTGATTATTCGGATGTAAAGATCACTTTGGCTCTGACCCAAAGTGATCATTACAAGCAGTATCCACTGTATTTACAAAATGAAAGTTAATGTCAATTGATTAACGAGTTTACTATTTTTACATGCTATTAATTTAAAATACTTTTCTTTTTGTTAAACAGGCTCTCTCTGTTTCTTACTTAAAAAGGCTCCTTTTACTTCAATATTTGAATTTGTGAAAATTTTATTATATTAGCTATTGCTAATATTTTCTTTCAGCATTTTTTATTTTGTATTTGGTAATGCATTTTTTTCTATAAGTGGATTTTGCATTATTTTTACTCGGACAAAATGAAAGTTAAGTGTCAATTGGTTCATCAGTTCTGTTTTTCATACTTTTTTAAAAATTTTTTAAGCACTCTGCCAATGTGCATGGGATTTTCTACTACAACTTTTGTTAGTAAATCTGAGACAAACAGATGCGAGATATTGTTGGCAGGCTAAAAATTCGTATTAGACAGGCACAAATCTTCTAGTCATATTATAATACTACAAATTATAAATGAAAATAATATGAAAACCAAGTTTCAATGATAAAGATCTTGAATAGATATAGATCTAGAATTATAAACATTCATTCACAACAAAAAGCAAGGATAATCTAATGACTATAAGTTACATAATGGTATAGATAAAATATTCTAGTGCCACGAAAGTTATTAAAGAAGGTTAAGTTTCCCTGATTAAATAAATACAGAATTTTTTTACACATACACTTAATATTTCTGATAATGTTAGAAACTAAAAACTACAGGTTAATGTGAGATCATAAAATTCATAAAATTTGTTTAAATTTAAATAATTTCATCCCGTCTTGCTGCATGGTGGGGTAACTGCTCCAGTTTTGGCCAAGAGAAAATTTGAATTGGAGTTTTCACTGTGGATGACTGGCTAGGGCTTTTTAAGTCATACTTACCCTATTCTTTAGTAAATTTTACTGCCTTTCTGTTAATTATAAAATCTTTCTCTGAAAAAATTTATATTTTGAGTTATGAATTTTTAAATAATTTATTCCAACTTGCACCAGTTTTGGCCACATTAATGACATGATTCTTAACTACTATATAACAGGTACTTTAATAAATATTAAGCAAAAATAAAGCACTTTTATACAGTATGTATTTTATTGCATTATTTTCATATTTTATAAACAATTTTTTTGGTTGAATTTGTAAAAACTTAAAATAAAATATACATAAGTTGATTTTAGCTGCAAGTTTGAGTTAAAGAGACAGGAATGCAGAAAACAAACATTTAATTCAGTTGGCAATATATATCTTGTATATACTTGCATAATTTTTTTTAAAGGGGTTAAATTTATATGCAAATACCTTTAGGAAATAAAAAAAAAATTGGGGATAACAACCTTTGTTACTTCAAATCCCATAACTCTTAATTCAAGATTCATAAAAAAAATGAAGTCTCATCAGTATTAAACACCTGTTTGGAATTATCTAAAACATTTGTTTCTTCACTTAGGAAGTCTTCGACTCCTTAAACCAATTTCGGCTTTTGTCATCTGTGATATTTGCCTGTGCTTTATTAAAAAACACTGTCATAAAACTGATTCTAGAATGCCATTTCATAAAAGAATTATACCACTTTCTGCTTGCCCTTCCATTTTGAAACTGAGATTCTATTTTACTGGCCTGGATAATCTTTTGAATAGATCAAGAAGTTGGTCTTTGACAGTTAAAAATCCCATTCTTACAATTCTCAAAATCTATTCTTCTCAAATCCTAATACTGCATGAGAAGTACCATGTCCCTCCCTGTAATCTTGTGACACAAGAGGTAAACATAAAAGAATTATACCACATTCCATGAACTTTACTGCAGGCTTTACGTTTTGAATGTCCTTAATTGTATTTCAAACTTTAATTGGAGAGTAGCAAAATCTCTTTGATGGAAATATCACCTGCCTTCTTTTATTTAAATTGGAATTATTGCCACGTAAAATCTAAACAAAACTAATTTACTTACTTTTATTTCATCCTGATATTCTTAAAATTATTTTATGACTAAAAACATAATAATGAACCATGTGGCCAAAAGCAGTACATATAGTAAATTTAGAGTACCAGTTTCGGCCACATCCATTTAATCTTAAAAATAATTAATTTTGATATGAAATCAGAATAAAAAGAAAGCTTACCTCATAAACCCTGAAGGTAATCAGTTTTAAAATTAACAGTTAATTCTGAGAGCCTGATAAAAAACTGCAAAACCTTGTTTCTTAACAAAAAACCTTAACAGTTGTGAGCATACAATACAGGATCATGCATGTAATTTTTTTACAAATCACTTTTGAGAAAAATGAACCAACCAGATTGAAAATAGCAAAATAAGGATTGTTTAAAGTGTTGGAAAGAATCTTATTGATTAATTTGAAATTACTGGTTAATTAATGTTAAAACAGATATCCAATGTGGTCAAAACTGGAGCATATGGGTGAATATTAGGAAAAGTGCCAATTTATGTCCCAGATAAATTTATGAAACACTTCCAATTAAAAACCCAAGAAATATTTTTTTTCATATAGTAAACTTCGTTTTACATTCAATCCATGACAAAATTTTCAAGTTTTACTTTTAATTTATGACAAGGGAATTTTTTTATTGCGTCAAAATCAGATCGGTAACGTGTCCCAGGTACGAATCGCGATCTTTAAAAAAATCCTGTGCGTTATAAAACATCGCGGCAAAAACAAGTATCGGCGGAAACAATGTATTTTATGTTTATTTATAAATATTGACTCCCATGTGTTAGAAAATATAAATGTACATCGAAAAAAAAAACATAATATATGCTTGTCCCAAGTTTTCGTATCAGATCGGTAACGCCGAATTTCGGGATGTTATTTCCTATCAAAACATTTAAATTGCCGCCAACTGATTGCGTGTGATGAAACCCCTTTGTGTAATGTGCAAGTTTCAGTTGAAAGTTCCGACTTCAGTTTCATAGAATTACAGGTAAAATTTTTTCAATCCTTATTTTTCTGTGTCTACCAAATGAAAGATCAGGTCGGTAACGCAAATTGAAAAGCAAAATTAATTAATTTTCTTATTTATTTTTGTATGATAAAAACGAATTTATTGTCATGAACATAATAATGCGTTTTTAGGTTTCGAATCTTTAATTAGCGATGTTTAGCTAACAAAATACGGGAAATTTGTCAGATCTGTAACAATCAGATCGGTAACATTGAAATAGAAACCATTTGTTACAGAACTGATGCTTGCGTTACCGATGTTTTCCCACAGTTAGTTTTTCGTGTTATGCGTTTCTAGAGTTAATTTTTGCAGTGTAAGATGAGTTTAAATGAATCGCTGTAACTGAAAAACTTTCCAATGTTTTTAAATTAGTTTAATTTCTTAAAATCTGTTTCAAAAACATTATTTTCTCCCCAAAATATGAGTTTCCAAACAAATTAATGTCCGTTTTTTTTTGTATCGATCTCTGGATCTTCGTTCGTAAAGACTGTTCCAACAATATAACTTTGCATAACTTTTAAATATTCAATTTATTAAATGATTTTGTGCAAGCGCCCCCCCTTCCAAATTCTGATTGTCCTGAATTAGTTTCGTTTTTTAAACCTGTTTTGAGAATGATTTTATTTTATTTTGATTTTAAAAATTAACTTATCTGTTTGCATGGAATAGAATTTCTCACCTTTAATTAATGAGTTACTAATTTTATTATTTATGTTTAAAAAATTATACAAGCTGTACAAATATTAATTTATTCTAAATAATAATTCTTCCCTCTTTTTAAACATAAAAGCTAGTGTAAGTATTTAATTTTTTTTACTTTCAGTTAATACTTTTTACAAAAGTATGGATAAATTAAAGAAAAGCTCAGGAAATACAGCAAAAAAAAAAAAAAAACACTTAAAGAAATTGAGAAAAGGCGACAAGATTGTCGTGTCGGTGTCAGGAAATGTAGAGAAAACATGTCAGAAGAGAAGAAAGCTCAGAAAAGAGAAAAAGACAGAGTATAAAAAAGAAATGAGGGAGAAGGGTGTAATTAAAAGTATAAGCAACCTTTCCAATAGACAACAATACATTAGACGAAAACAATGGAAGAAAGATTCACGTAATTACAGAAAGCGAAAGTCTTTGCAGCAAACTAAAGAAACACGTGTTGGGAGCAGAGGGTCTCCACGGATTCAGTCTGGCAGAAAAGAAGCAAAACACATTTATAGTTCTTTGAGGTATAAGTTGCAATCTATGATTGCTAAATCTCTTAAACAAGCTAGGAAAATTGAAAATTTAAGAAAAGAAAATTATCGCTTAAAATCCAAAGATAAATCAAAATGTTCATTGTCCCCTGCCACAAAAGTACGCAAACTAATTGGTAGAAAAAAGATGTCACCAGAAATAATGAAGAATTTACTTCTTAACTTTGCTTTTATGTCAGGTCTAGAAGAAAATAAAAAAGTTTTCAAAAAAGAAAGAAGGTTATTCAGGGTGAGTAGTGAGAAATTGCTGTAAAAATTAAGCACTTTTAAGCACCTTATCCTAAAAAATTAAGCACCTTTGTACATGCACGCATACGTAGACCCACGTATTTTCTAAGCATAGGATGTTTTTTCAGTTTTATAATACTTCATAGTTTTAATTGAAAAATTTAAAATATGTATATATTTTTAATTTTAAATATGTAATTTTTTTAATTTTAAATATGTAATTTTTTTAATTTTAACATTTATTTCTGTATTTTCACAACGCCTTCTATTGTAAAATAAAGGATGTCTCTTTGGTTTGACAAAATATAAAAATGATAATGCAAACTGTCATTTACAAAAATTAAAACAACTTTTATAAGATTAACAATAAAAATCTGTGACGTTTTCCAACATTTCTTAAAATTAACAAATTACCAGTTAATTAGCTCTTTCGGGATAACCATTCCAGTACTTCAATGTACGGTTGTGCCCATTGTTGAAGAAAGAGGGAGCGAAAAAAAAGTCATTAATAGTTCAGTCAACAAAGGGTTTCAAAAACACATTAAATCATATAGTTTTAAAAATTGATAAACATGTTTGTGAGGGGCTCTGATAAACATACTAAAAGTCCCCGGTCCCGGGGGGACCCGCGCCACCATCTTGGATTTCATACCCCCTTTTTTTAGTTTTTTCTTGAATATATCGAAAACTATTTAGTTCTCAAATTACAAATGATTTAACGAATTAAAGAGCACAAAATTCCCTACAAATACATGCTTTTATCTTTCTTCTATCTTTAATAGTTTACGATGTAATGGGTCTCAAAGTTTGCCGCCAACTTAGATTTAACCCCCCCCTTTTTTTAGTTTTTCTTGAATATCTTGAAAACTATTAAAACTAGACGAAAAATAAAAGCATGTATTTGTAGAGAATTTTACGATCATTAATTTTTTTGTATTACATGTAACTGAATAGTTTTTGAGATATTCACAAAAGACTAAAAAAGGGGGTTGAAATTCAAGATGGGAGCAAACTTTGAGACTCATTATCTCAGAAACTATAAAAGCTAGAAGAATAAATGCATGAATTCGCAGGAAATTTCATGCTCTTTAATTTTTTAAATCAATTGTAATTTGAAAACTGAATAGTTTTCGAGATATTCAAGAAAAACTAAAAAAGG